>PVJN01014567.1:0-46291 GCA_004026805.1 Lasiurus borealis | reverse complement strand
CTACAGCCACATCCTCACTGCCTTTTAGCTGGCACGTGAAAGTTCCCCATACAGAACACATGGCAATTCCCATTCTACTTCCCCCTCACTAACAGGTTGGTGAGTGACTTTGCACGAGAGCCTTATGATAAAAGGGGCATAATGTAACCACCTTCTGGGCCTCATCGATGTGATAATAACCAAGTTCTTGATCTCCACTAGAAAAACAAAAGACTTCTGTGGTATCATGAGCATTATTCTGAGTATTCATTCCATGCAATCTACAAAAATTGTTCCTTAAAATTTACTTTACTCACTTCAAACAACAGGAACAGGAACACTTAGCAACTGTGCACACTGATGAGCTACTTGTTGAATTCCCATGTTGATTGCCTGGCTGTTGTTAATTATGTGTAAACATGGAATACACATCACACAGGCCTAGTACCAGAAGAGACATGAAAGAAAGTCCACCAAAGGGGAGCTTTGCAGTCTCTGCCCACCAATCTCTTTAACAAAACCATATAACGCTTAACAAATGACAAGATTTAAAAATGTACCTCAGGTGAGGTATAGGAGAAAACAGACCGTTATGGGGAGAAGGATTATAGGGATGGATACAGTATTCCTCCAATATGTAAGAATTAAATTCCAGCCTAAATCCATGCAGAAAGAGAATGATAGATAGCAGGATTCAGAAGGTTTCCAACCTATTCCTTAGCAGCTGGCTTCAGAGCCAACATAAATGCAAACAAAAAAGAGGTGAAGTTGAAATCTGGAACAAGATGCCCTTATTGTGGTAAATGAGAATGGCGAAGTGTTCAAGAGGGATTAGCAAATACTGCTAGCAGGGCAGGGGGTGAACATCCTCCAAGAGAGAAGAGATCTTCCCAGAGAATATCAAGTCCTAATGTGAGCCGCTTCATCCACTTAGAATACACTTATCAAACTCATGCTTTTTCTTTTATTTTACATTTATTAATTTTAGGGAAGGAGGAAGGAATAATAATTTCTTGTTCTACTTATTTATGCATTCATTGCTTGATTCTTATATGTGCCATAACCAGGGATTTATCACCCAAACTTGGCATATTGGAAAGATGCTCTAACCAATGGAGTAACCGGCCAGAACTCATGCTTTTTCTTGCCTTGAAATTTTAATTAACTCCCTTTTCTCTCATGTGGAGCTGCATACCAAGGGCACTGCCCTTCTTAACCATAGTTAATGCCCCTAATATCTATCTTCCACTACCTCTTACCATCTCTTACACATTGCCTAAAGTTCATGATTCAGATATCATCCCAAACTGATGCTGATTGGTCAGGGTCAAAGCACCAACTCATACAAGACTGCCCTATTTAGCATTTTACCTATAGTTTGCCAAATGTGCTTATTGAATCTGCAGGAAAATACAAAGTTAGTGTTGTAGGTTCAATTATAACAGATTAGGGATGATAACATCAGGATTAAAAGAGACTATAATAGACAGGAGATATGGCCAAGTGAAATTAATTAACTACCATGTAAAATGAAAGGTCCCATGCTTAGCAACTATGCTTCTTCTCAAAGACAGAATGTGTGATCTAAGGCTGAACAGAAATGCATATTGAAAAAAAAATACTTAGCTGTTTTGATCAACATGGAGGTAAGATAAAGCTGTTAATAAAGGATGTTATAATCTTAAACTGTATCATGAGAAGGGAATTATCTCATTCTACCGAGTCAATCTGCCCACAGATAATCATATAGAAATGTAGGAATGTCTCAGATGATAAACAGACACACATTACAAAGAACCAAGCAAAACTATGAAGGCTTTGCAAGCCAAATCAAATGATGAATGGCTGAAGAAGCAGAAGATATTTAATCTGAAGATGTAAATATTAAAAATGGCAAGATAGGGGGAACCAAGATGGCAGCATAAGATATACATCTGTATGTGCTGTCTCTCGCAACCACACCAAAACTAAAACTACAAGACAAAACAACTATCTCTAGAACCATGGGGAAGCTAGCAGAGTGGAAGTTCTACAACTAGAAGGAAAGAAAAAAATGCATCCAGATCTGGTAGGACATGCAGAGGCTCAGAAAGGCAGAGGTACGGAGACGTGGGCTGGCATGCACTGTTGTTTTTCAATTGGGAGGGAGTTACAAGTTCCCAACTCTCTGAACGCCAATTTCTGTTGAGATTCTGGGGACCCAGACTCATACAGGGAGAAACTGGACTGCCATTGGGTCGGAAAGGGAGGGTGGCTCTCTCGCAGAGTTTCACACTGGGACAAAGAACCCAGGACACTGAACAGAACACAGCAGAGGGCTGACTGGCAGCCATTGCTGTTTGCCAAGCCCTAGCCTAAAGACTCCCTGAGACCCCGCCCTGCCCAATTTACAAACCCACACAGCTGTTTGGAGAGTTTTGCATATGAATGGCCTGCCCTCTGGCAACTTAAACTGGATCAGACAATTCCAAAACTTCCAAACTTCAAGTAAAGAGGAGAAATCAACTCCAAATCTTCCAAACTCCAACTAAAGAGGAAAAATCTGCAGAGCTCCTTGTAGCTCTTTCTGGGTGGCCTCAGATACTGGCTGACTTGCACCTCCTTGGAGATCCAGGAACCAGTGTACCTAGAGGTCAGTATGAGATGACACCAGATTTCAACTCCTCACATACATAAGTGACACACTCAAGAGGCAGACTTGGTGAGCACCAAAGCCCCACTGAAGCAAGTCTTGCCCGATAGGGGTGTCTCCACAGAGCAGTTCTTCCATTAATAGACACAGCTAATCCTCACAGTCAATTGGCCTAGAAGTCAATTCCTCCCAGTGTACCAATAACAATCAAGGCTTAACTACAACAAGACTGTGAACCCAGCCCACAAAGGGGTGCACCAAGACTGTCCACCTCAGATGATTGGGGAGGCGGAGCTACTGGGCCCTAAGGACAACTAGCACACAAAGCCACTCCATCAACACCAGGAAGCAGCCAAAATTCAGAGACCAAGAAACATGTCACGAATGAAAGAAATGGAGGAAAGCAAACAACTGGACATAGAGTTCAAAACTACATTTATAAGGATTCTCTAGATTGAGAACTCTGAGAAACTTAGTAAGACCTTCAAAGATCTTAATGAGAATGCCAAAAAAAAAAAAATGGAAAAGAACCAGTCAGAAATTAAGCATGCACTGTCTGAAATAAAGAATAAAGAATAATATACAGAGCTCCAACAGCAGACTAGAGGACTCCAAGAATTAAATCAAAGATCTGAAATATAAGGAAGCAAAAAACACCCTAACAGAAAATCAAAAAGAAAAAAGAGTTCAAAAATGTGAAGATAGTGTAAGAAGCCTCTGGGACAACTTCAAGCATACCAACATCAGAATTATGGGGGTGCCAGAAGAAGAGAGAGAGCAAGATACTGAAAATCTATTTGAAGAAATAATGACAGAAAACTTTCCCTACCTGGTAAAAGAAATGGACTTACAAGTCCAAGATGCACACAGAACACCAAACAAAAAGAATCCAAAGAGGACCAGCCAAGACACATCTTAATTAAAATTCCAAGGGCAAAAGACAAAGAGAGAATCTTGAAAGCAGTGAGAGAAAAACAGTTAGCTACCTACAAGAGAGTACCCATATGACTGTCAGCTGATTTCTCAACAGAAATTATGCAGGCCAGAAGGGAGTGGCAGGAAATATTCAACGGGATGAATAGCAAGAACCTACAACCAAGAGTGCTCTACCCAGCAAAGCTATCATTCAGAATTGAAGGGCAGATAAAGAGCTTCACAGATAAGAAAAAGCTAAAGGAGTTCATCACCACCAAACCAGGATTATATGAAATGCTGAAGGGTATTCTTTAAGAAGAGGAAGAAGAATAAAAAGGTAAAGATAAAAATTATGAAAAACAAAGTGATAACAAATACATACCTATCAAAAAGTGAATCTAAAAATCAAGTGAGTAAAATCCGATGAACAGAATAAACTGGTGAATATTACAGAATTAGGGATATAGAAAGGGAATGGACTGACAATTCCTGGGTAAAAGGAGGAGTGAGGGGTGCAGGAAGAAATTGGACAAAAACCTTACACCTATGGATGAGGACAGTGGTGGAGGGTAGAGGTATGGGGTGGGGAGGTGGGGAAAAAGGTGGAGGGGAGCTATAGGGAGAAAAAAAGAGGAACATCTGTAATAAATTGAACAATAAAGATTTATTTAAAAAATAAAAATGGCATGATAAGGTCTTCAAATATTTGAAGGACTGTCATATGGAAGAGAAATGAGATTTGTCCTACATAGCTAAAGAGGGGAAATGTGTAGCAACAAAGTGTAAACACAAGGAGGCACTTTTGGCTCAAGATCAGAATTTTCTAGCCATCATAAAACTCAGAGAGAAGGAACCACCTGGAGAGACAGGAAACATCCCATCTCTGAAGAGCATCCTGGCAGGTGAAGAGGATCACTTGACAAGGAGAGCAAATCTCCTACTCAGAGATGCAGAGACTGACTGCCTGAAAAGTCCTAGGAGCTGCCTTAAGTGAGTAACTACTACATGCCAGAACTTTCCATGCTTCATAATCCTTGAAATAATCCTAAAAGGCAGGCCTAGCTACACTCAATTGTCAGATGTACACAAAGACCAAGTGACTTGCCTGAGACCATTCACTATATGGTGAAGCCTAAATTCAAATCCAGATGTACATTTCTGCCCTGCTATATTGCCTTATAATAATCTGTTGAGTCAGCTCATTAAAAGTCCAATATTCAACCAGTGGGTTACATAAACAGAGTGACATACAGAAAGATCACTGAACAAGGTTCAGAAAGCCTCTATGTGTGTCTTACTTTTATTAATTACACTTTATGATCTGAGGCAAGTTACTGAACCTCTCTGGACCTCACTTTATTCATTCACCAATTTTTAATAATAATACCTAGTGCATAGGTTTTTGATGAACATCTAAATATATAAAACAGATCACCTAAATAAAATTACATTGTAATTTCAAAAATGCTTTGAGTGGAATATTTTTAATGTATTAGGTATGATCAATACTCTTCACAGAACAATCAAAAGGATACTTTAATTTGAATATTTTCAGAAAAAAAATATAACAGAAAAGCCTCCTCTAAGCTGTTTGGTTCAACTGAGTAGAAAACAGTACTTAGTATTAACTTTATAATTTCTGTAAAATTGGAGCTATCTGATGGGAAAGAGAGGAGGGTCACCACCTCCGAAATCACTTCTAGGTGTTGCCACTGATGGCACACTGAAGCCAAGTCACTGGTCCCATTTTTCTAGAACTTTAGACAGAACTGTGCTAACTATCAGCAGCTGATTGCCTCCAAAATATTTGCTGAGACTCATGAGTAGATGGTAACTTATTATAAGCCATTTTATTCTTCCTTTAGATGAAGACTTACACGTTATGGTAAGTGAAAAAGACTGCAGCTCATAGAAAGCATACGTGATAACCAGGATTCTCAGCGTTGGAAAGGACATTGAAGGTCTTCTGAGCCAACCTCCATCTGTTACTTGTTATATTAATGTTAAACATCCAAAAGCCATCTGTCATGCATGGAGAATATGCAACATCCTCACACGTTTTATAGCTTCCCAGAGCAAATGGATGTCTCCCCAAAGACCTGATGATTGACCATTTCCTAATAGCCCATGTGAAATATGTCAGGGTTTAGCAGGTATGGTGAAGTACGGGGGGAATATTTTCCCCTCTCTATCTAATCCTGATGCAACCACAGAGCAACCCTGCACAAAACACTGGCATCCCCAACATTCAGGGAAGGATCCCTATTTGAACTGTTTTACGTTTTTCAGGAAAGCGACAAGAAGGTTTCTTTGCAATTCCCAAACCAGGCAGTATGACACTCTAGTGAGATTTTCAAATATACAGATTCCTATGCCTCTTATCAAATCAGACTTACAGGTGCCAGTCTGGCCCCATTATGGAAAATAATCTCTCTGTGGAAGGGTTCAAAGTGGGAAAAAGAGGAACAGTAAAGATAAATTTAAAAAATAAAAAGAATCTCGCTGATGGAGTTCCTGTGTGACATTGTCTACCCTTGAGCATCAAAGGCAGGCTAGACTGGAGCTCCTGCCCACCCACTTCACACTATCCAGGCCAGCCTATGAAGGGACCAGCTGGAACTCTGCTTAGGGAATCACCAAGGTGAGTGAGAGGCTCATTCTCCTCTGTGGGGACGTTTCTAGATGTTTTTCTGTTTGAATAAAAAACAAACAAGAATGCAAATACAAAGAAAACTCCTTTAGCATTCCAGATGTTTGTGGTTCAGATAAAGAAGTACAGGAGTTCTAATTATGCTCTAATAATTGTATAGAGGAAGGAAGAGAAGGAGGAAGGTAGGTTGGATGGATGGATGGATGGATGGACGGACGGACTGACTGATAGAGGAGTAATAATACACAGCCAATTGTATATTTATTTTGACAAAGAATAACAGTATAGCCCTGGCCTCCTGGATCCTGCATCACAGTGTTAAGAAGAACAACAAAGTAAAAAAATAGTTTTATAATTAGTGGCAAGTGCTATGAAGCTGAACTGGATATCTGCATTTGCCCCTTCCAGATAGATTCTGTGTCCCTCTTTTGTCTTGCTTTGTGCCAAAGAAGACTGGCAGGTTCCCTCTTCTTTAGGATCCAGTTGGTTTTCAGCCAGGGGTAAATGCCAGCAAGGGGGCAGGAAGAGATTTGGGTTGGGGTACTAGTTAATTGCTAGAAAAAGGACTTAGCATGGTACTAGTTAATTGCTATAGAAAGGACTTAGCATGATGCTGGGCACATGGCACTCACTGGGTAATAGAAGATGCTCCTACTGACACTAGTAAAGAAGGGCCAGGACTACTAAGTGGTGCTTTCTTGTTTACTTCTTTATCCCTCTCTCTCAGCTCTGTCTATAGTCTTCCCAATATAAATGTGTCAATACAAACTTGATTGTTTTTTAATAATGTTTACAGAGAGGACAACTTGTGTGCCCTGACTTCTGCTTTGCAGCAAGTACAATGAATTATTCATTTAGTTTGGGGCTCTTTCTTTTAAAAAGTAATCATCACCTCCTTGAGAGAAATTTTTATTTTTTCCATGCTATCAGTTCTGTCAGACTTTAGAAGTTCACAATCACCAAAGAAGAGCAAAGCAATTTAGATAAAATTTTCCTGTTCTGAGGGAAGACTTTTGTTATTAAATGTGAGGCATTCAATAGTAACTGCCAGCTGTTTAATCAAAAAGTTATTGTTCGCTGTGGAGGGAAAATTGGAGTTTCAAAAACAGT
Organism: Lasiurus borealis; assembly: GCA_004026805.1. Taxonomy (NCBI): domain Eukaryota; kingdom Metazoa; phylum Chordata; class Mammalia; order Chiroptera; family Vespertilionidae; genus Lasiurus; species Lasiurus borealis. The sequence goes on along the minus strand of PVJN01014567.1, from coordinate 39,005 downwards.
GAGGCTACAATGCCAAGCTCAGAAAGTGTCTGATGGTTTCAAATTCTTTTCAAACTCCGCCTGAGCACTTAAATTTTAATGGCCCATTTCTGATCAGGTATTTCATGAATTATAGTAAGAAAATCACTGAGATGACTGAGATCGCCTACTCATGCCTTTAATTACCCCCTTTTGTTGTGACTCCTTCATGTTCTGATTACAGGGTATAAATTAAAGAGTTTTCAGAGATGTCTCAAGCCTATTATTAAGAACACAGGAGTGACTCCTTTAATTCCAATTAATTTTCTTTTTATTGAATAATAAAAGAAAAATTAAGGTGAGAGAATTACAAGAAGGGAAAAATTCTGTGTGCTAGTAAAAGGAGGTTTTGAAGAAAACTAATAGATCTAAGAGTCAGAAGGCCTCTGTTCCAAATTCTGGGTTTAACCTCGAAACTTGGGATGATTGTCACACTTTTCACATAAAGAAAATGAGGTCTGGCCTGACCAGTGTTGCTCAGTGGTTAAGCACTGACCCATGAAGCAAGAGTTTCCTGGTTCAATTTCAGGTCAGGGCACATGCCCTGGTTACAGGCTCAATCCCCAGGAGGGGGCGTGCAGGAGGCAGCTGACCAATGTTTCTATCTCTCTTTCTCCCTTCCTCTCTCTAAAATCAATAAAACAGATTTAAAAATAAAAAAAGAAGAAAACTATGTCTGCCCTACTTGTGTATTTTTAGGCTCAATGAGATACTGTCCAGTAATTGCTTTGAAAACTGTTACCCAATACTGATCTGGCCTAAGTAAAATACTGAAACTGGCCTAACTAAAGTGATATTGAGCCACCTGAAAGGTTGGTGGGTTTCCCCCAGTGACCCAACTACATCCCTTTCCTTAGGTTCACACCATGAGATAAGCTGGTAACCTTCTTTACAATTTTCCACATTTTTATTATGTTATTCAATTTGATTTAAGTGACTTACAACCTACATGTCTTAACTAACTAGAACATGTGCAAGAAGATAGACAAAGTCAAACAATTCTGTCCTCAAATGATCTGCCATAAGGCTTGGGATCCCACTCACCAGTGCACATGAAAGATAAAATTTCGGATCTTCTTACCTACAACCTGTGATGTAACCAGGGGGTTTACAGGCAACTTGAAAGTATAAACCAGCTCTTATTTGCCATGGCATCCCCACCAGTACCTCAGCCAGGGCCAGACACAGAATATATGCTCCAGAATAATGGATTTCATTCCACTTATTTTTGCACTCCTGTCCATCTGATCAGTTACTAGAAGCAGCCATTTCTCTCTGATTGCATGATTACCCAGTGGATAGACTGGGTTGGCTCTCCCTGCTTCTTCAACGGATTAATTGCACACCTAGGTTGATGGAAAAGGTTGAAATGCAAACTCTCAACTTGGAGGATGTGTGAAATGATAGAAGCATTATTCAAGTCAAGTCCATGCTATATTTCCATGCATCAGTGGAGATCCATATGCATTCTCCTCATTTCCTTAACCTCTTTCTCACCTTTTCATCCAAATCTCATAAACAACTCTCAGTGACACAGAACTGATGGCACTCCTGGAAACTAGCAATCATACTCAAGAACTATCAATTAAGGGAATGAATAAATAACTTTATGAAATCTATAGTCTTAGTAGTCTCTGCATTTCAGAGACTGCAGTCACACTGAACTATTTGCTGGAAGTTCCATGAACTCTCTAGCTACTGTGCATCCTAGTCCCTTGGCTGGAGGCACCTTCCTTGCACTTATCTGGCTATGGAACACACCACGACTCAACTAAACTGGAAAGCCTCTCTCATAATATTTTTCATCCAGTTTTATTGAAAATGTTACATTTTTTAAAATATATTTTATTGTGTTTTTTTTTTCAGAGAGGAAGGGAGAGAGATAGAAACTCAGAAACATTGATGAGAGAGAGACATTGATCAACCGCCTCCTACATGCCCCACAGTGGAGATGTGCCTGCAAGCAAGGCACATGCCCCCGACCGGAATCGAACCTGGGACCTTTCAGTCCGCAAGCCGATGCTCTATCCACTGAGCCAAACTGGTCTCGGCACATTTTTTCTTGATTTCTATGTTGCTGAGTAAATGTCTGATGCCAACCTGAATTTGCTTTGTAAGTGATTAGATCTTTTTGCCATGAAGTCCTGAGGATATTTTTCTTTTACTTAATATTTAATAGTTTTATACTAGGACTAGAGGCCCATTGCACAAAATTCATGTATGTGTGGAGGGAGGGGATCTCTCAGCCTGACCTGCACCCTCTTGTAACCCAGGACCCTTCAGAGGATGTCCAACTGCCAGTTTAGGCCTGATCCTGTAGAGACATCCTGGCAGTCGCACATCTCTCTTACAATCTGGTACCACTGGCTCCTAATCACTCGCCTGCCTGCCTGATTGCCCCTAACTGTTCACCTGCCTGCTGATCACCCCTAACCACCTCTGCCTCAGCCCTGCCACAGCGGCTTCAGTGGGAAGGAAATCTGGAACGACATCCAGAAGGTCGTTCGCTGTCCTGTCTAATTAGCATATTATGCTTTTTTATTATAGATATATCTTAAAATTCATTTTTCTCAGATTCATAACTGGCCCACTCAATTTATAGATTTGAATTTTCTTTTTTCTTGCATTGTAATCTTTAGTAGTTTGAGACATTATTCACATACAATACAATTTATCCATTTAAAGTATGTACTTTAATAGTTTTTGGTATATTACATAACTAACTTTGTTATGTTGTGGTTAAATATACATGACATTGTTTTAATGATTTTATGTGTGCAGTTCAGTGACATTCATTATATTCACAATGTTGTGCAATCACCACTATCTAGTTACAGAGTTTTTGTTTATCACCCAAAACAAAAACTCTGTAACCATTAAGCAGTAACTTCATTTTTTTCACTGCTCAGCCCCTGTTAACCCCTAATCTTTCTGCCTCTATAAATTGGACTATTTAAGATATTTCATGTAAATAGAAGCATATAGTTATCCTCTGTGTCTGGCTTATTTTGCATAATATTTTCAAAGCTCATTCATGCTGAAACATATATCAAAACTGCATATAGCTGAATAATATACCACATTTTACTTAACCATTCATCTGTGATGGACATTGAGTTTCTAACTTTTGGCTATTGTGAAAAAATACTGCAATAAACATTGGCATGCAAATTTCTGTTCAAGTCTCTGCTTTTAAGTCCTTTGGGTATGTACTTGCAAGTGGAACTGCTGGGCCATATGGCAATTTATGTTTAACTCTGTGAACATTTTTTTTGGAGAGAATATGGAGAGGTTCGGATTTAGGCCATCACCATTTTCCTAGAAAAATCAAGACACGAAGTAAGGTTTCCTATATCCCCCTGATCCACAAGCTACATTAATAGCAGCATTCCCTCGCAGTCTTACAGCATCCTTTTCCACACCACAGTGGCACCAAGCACTCAGGTACAGGAATCACTTACTTACCTGCCTGTCTCCCAACTACACCCTGGGATCCTTAAGGACTTGGACCTTTTCTTCAGTACAGGTAGGTAGAACTTTACTCTTAACAGCTTAACTGGGTTTATAACATGACTCTGCCACTTGCCAGCAATATAATCTTGAGCATATACCTTACTGCACCACTACTTTCTAGTTTCCTCATCTGAAAATGTAGATAATAGTACCTTTTTTATGTTGTTCTTGTGATAATTGAGAGAAAATATGTAAAGCACTGAGAATAGTGCTCATGCTCATATTTTAAATATTTAATATTTTACCCCCAATATCCCCAAAAACTCATATGGAACCTAATACATAAAACACAATAAATACGTAACTGATGGGTGGTAGAGATGTCTCTGTCTTCTGAATTGTAATAGCACTTAAAATAGAATTGATATATAGTTCAACATTGCATCAGATACTAATGTGTATTATAATCTACTACTCTGTATGTTGTTTTATGTTCCAAATAATACTATAAGCTTCTCAGAGAATATGATATATATTAATATATATTTAATTCTATATCCCCTATAGCATTATGCTGGCTCAAAAGAAAAAAAAAAGATGTGACATGTTTTGAAAAATGTACTAAACACTGAAATCTGCCTGGCCGGCTCAGTGGATAGAGCATTGGCCTGCGGACTCAAATCCCGGGTTCGATTCCGGTCAAGAACATGTACCTTGGTTGTGGGCACATCCCCAGTAGGGGAAGTTCAGGAGGCAGCTGATCGATGTTTCTCTCTCACTGATGTTTCTAAATCACTATCCCTCTCACTTCCTCTCTGTAAAAAATCAATAAAAATATTAAAAAATAAATAAATAAATAAATAAAACACTGAAATCTGAATATTCTGGACAGATGACCATGTGTTAATGCACATGCTCACACACACACACACACACACACACACACACACACACACACACACACACACTAACATCTGAAGACACCCCTAGAGCTACTTTCCTATGCCTCACCTTTTCCTCTCCACCAAGGAGATTCCAGGGCCACAATGTCCAGCTCTAACTCTTCTGAGCCTGAAGAATTTGGCACAGTTATTCAATCTCTTTGCAGAATGAAGTGATAGATGTCTCCTAGGTTTCATGTGATATTAAACTATTTGTAAATTATAGGATTGGACTTGTAAGTACTCTTCCTCAGCCATATCCTCCACCTCCTTCCATGTGCTTCATCTGACTGATTCTCCATCACTGACTGGGTCCCAAACAAGGAAGAGACCCAGTAGCACTTTCAATCAGGCCAGCAGATAGTTCTGTTTTATATTTATTGCAAAACACCCTCACACATATCCTTTGGCCTTGCAAGTCTGACTGCCCGCCCCCCCCCCCCCCCAAAAAAAAATTTCAATGCCATCTGCTTTTTTTTTTTTTTTTAGATTTAGGTTTGTACCAATTGCATACGCAACATAAAATGCTCAGCAACCAGTGACATAAGATACAAAAGCAGCAACATTATATAGTCAATTCGCTCTTTCCTTCAAGAGATATTTACTGACCATCCAAGGTGAGTACTATACTAAGTTCTGAAGATACAGATATGAGAAAAATCCCTGCCATCGTGGGGGAATGTAAAAATAGGGGGAGGTACAAACACATAATAAACAAACAAATATAGGAAGTGATGGATGCAAAGAGGGGGAAAAAAAAACATGATAAAGGGGGTGGATGCGATATGGTTGAGAGGATTTCTAATGAGGGAGCATTTGAATAATTGAAGGAAGTAAAGAAGTCAAGAAAACCGATAAAGAAGAAGTATCCCAGGCAGAGCAAACAGCAAGCACAATGGCTCCAAGACAGAATGCATGTGGAATGCTGACATAATGTCAAGGACTCAGGTGTGTCTGGAGCAAAGGAAGTAGGGAAGGGAGGGTAAGGAATGAGGCTGGAAAAGTCGCAAGAAGCTCTATTACCTTGAACTTTCAGGCCATGCTATGGCTCAATCTTTTAAGTGAGATGAGAAGAGCTTTGGAGAGTTTTGAGTACAGGACTGTCATGATTTAATTCATTCTGGCTGACCAGTTGAGAACAGACATGGGATAGGGATATAGCAAAGGTGAAATCAGGGACACCTGTCACAGACTACTGCAACACCACAGATGAGAGACAGTGGCTGGCACAGGCTAATAGTTGTACAATGAGTGAAAATTGGTCACAATGTAGATGTATGATGAAGATAAATTTAACAGAACATGTGCTGATAAATTATATTGAGAGTGTGACAAAAAGCAGAGTACAAGATTACTCCAAGTTTTGGGTTTCCCAAAAACCCAGGGAAGAATAATTTTCAAGCACGGAATGACCATTTATGTCAAGTGCAACTGATGATAAGATAAAGGCTGAGATTGAACCTTTTGAAACTGGCAATGTGGAGGTCTTTGATAAGAGTGTGTTTGGTCTGATGATAGGGATCCAAACCTGACTAAGCTGTATTATTCAAGAGCAAATGGAAGAAGAAGAAATGAAGACAGAGTGTTTACTAGCTCTTCTTGAGATTTTTATTGGAGAGGTGGGGGGTATCAGCTGTAGAGGAATATGGGATTGAGGGAAGGCTTTTATTAATGTACTAGTAACCTGGTGCACAAAATTTGTGCACATTAAAAGGGGATTAGAGGAAATAATTTAATATTGCTATTTGCTCTTTCTCTATAATAGAAGTGTCAGAGATGAAAGAAAATTAGTAAAATGTATATGAAAACCTTCCTCCTGTCATAGTCTGGAGCATACCACAGGACTCAGAGTCAAGTCCCCGCCCACCCACATGCACCTTAAAATCACATGAGATCCAGATCTAGCTGGCCCCCCTCTTTAGGCTAAATTCAGACACAGCCAGTCTCACCCTTATCAAGCCCTGCTGGGCAAGGGGCATAGACTCAGGTCCTTTGGCCTGGTGCTGGGGCATAGCCTGAGGTCCCCTGTCAAGCCCCACTGGGCAGGGGGTGCAGTCTGAAGTCCCCTGGCCTGGTACCATCATAGGGCTATGGCCCAAAGTCCTGTCAAGTCCCACCAGGTGTGGGGTGTGGCCTGCAGTCCCCCAGCCTGATGCTGGGATGGAGGGAGCAGCCTGAGGTCCCCTAGCCCAGCACCAGGACAAAAAGTGCATCTTGAGCTCCCTCATCAAGCCCCACTTGGGTGGGGGGCATGGCCTGAGTGAGGTTCCCCAGCCTGATGCCAGGGCAGGGGGAGTGGCCTGAGGTTCCCTGTCAAGCCCCCCAGGGTTGGGGAAGGATGTAGCCTCAGGTCCCTGCTGATTTCTCCTTTAGGCTCCTTATGGGAACTTGGCCTCAGCTGTGGGTGTGGCCATCTTTGTGATGGAGAGATGGTCAATTAGCATATTCCCTCTTTATTAGATAGGAGGTGGATTCGGAGAACGTATTGCTGCTACTTAAGATCATCCTGTTGATGGAAAATCCTGAAGATGTAGGACAGGAAATGGTTGAAGTGTGCCCTACACAAGGGAGGGGATGACCCCAGACAGAAATATGTGGAGAATGCATTGTAACAGGAGATGCAGAGTCCATGGTCCAGGAGCAGGCCAGCCAGTGGAGGTGCTAATGGGATATCTTCTGATTGCTTCTATTCCCTAGGTGAGGCAGGAAGAAAGTTCATCCCTGAGTTTATCAACTCACAGGACTAAGTGCTGAGTATGTAGAGAGAAGAAATATAGAATGATCACCTCCCAGAGGAGGAGAGTATGATGGCTTTGGAGTCATCCAGGTCTGGCTTTCAAGTCCACCTCTAACCTGCCTCTTACTTCTGGGACTTAATTGGGTTAACCCTCCCTAATTCCACCACCTCATGATCAATGTGGAAAAAAAGATCTCTTAAGAACACTCTCTCACACATCTCATAGGGTTGTTCTGAAGGTTAAATGAGACCCTTGTCTAAACTCCCAATATATAATAGATACCTGATAAATGTGTATTCCTTCCCTACTTTTTCTTTCTTATATCCACTCTCTATTTCCCCCTTCTTAACTAAAGTATATATGGTTGAGGATAAGATAAATGTCTCATTAACAATTTAGAAATTAAAGAATGGAATGATCCTTTACCTTTTCCTTTCTCTCTCTTCTAAGCCCCTTGGGACTCTTGCTAACCCTTATGTTCAAGTCACACTCATTTCACTTAATAATGGCTCCAGAGTGCAAAAGTAGTGATGCTGGCAATTCAGATATGCCCAAGAGAAGCTGTGAAGTGCTTCCTTCTCAGTTTAATAAGGAAAGGGTGGGGGGATGTATGTTGAGGTTACCAAGGTCTACAGTAAGAACCAATTTCTGTCCATAAAATTGTAAAAAGGAAAAAGAAATTTGTGCTAGTCTTGCTGTTGCAACTCAAACTATAAAAGTTATGATCACGGTATGTGGTAAGCATTAAATCTGTAGGTGGAAGCCATGCACAGAAAATGTGTTCTAATGAACAGCAGTGTGTTGAGCCAGACAGCACTAAAGCTACATGAAGACCTTAGCAAGAAAATGAGGGGCACCAACCCAGTTACTGCAAGGAAGAAACTGTCACTATGAATTATTTTGAGTGAGAGAGAAAAGATATACATTCATATAACCTTTATTACAGTATATTTTTATGATTTTTATTATAGTTTTTAATCTTTTACTGTGTCTAATTTATAAATTAAACTTTAGATATATATGTAAAGGAAAAACAGTGTGTGTGTGTATTTACTGAATATATTATTCAGTAAATAATATATATGTATATATATTATATATATGTTTATTCCTTCCCAACTTTTTCTGAAGAAATTATTTACTTAAGTATGGGCAGAGGGTAGATCAACAACAAAGAATTGTACACTACTACAGAGTTTGTTCTTTTTAATAAAGAACTGGGGGATCTTTTCCTTGCTATGCTTGAAAAGGAAGGGAACCAAAAAATGGCCACTTGATAGGGCCTATGGCTTACAATCCTGTGGCACAGCCAATCCAAGGTAACCCCACAGAGAAGGAGCCAGGGGAATAGACTCTCTCCTCCCTCCTGCCTGTTTTTCCCTCCTAACGACATCCAAAGATCTTTAGATGGTAAATAAGCCCCCAATGCAGCCCATGCGAGTCAGCCTGCTATGATGCAGAGCAGAGTGGAGAAGAGGGGGGAGAGAAGACACTGTGCCCAGGCTTCAAAGCTTCTCCACCATCTACTATCTCCCCCTGGAGGGAAGACTGGATCCAATACCTAAGTATACTCCCTTCTAAAGTGATTGCTCATCTTGCAAATATTGGGTCACCTTTTTCATGTGGCACTTAGCAAGCATGAGCTTTAAGGCAAGGCTTAGTCACATAATGTGTATGTTAAACAGCTTCACGGATATGGTAAAGATTGCATTCATTTTCTTCTCTGAGGAAATCTGGATTGTGGATTTCAGAATCACCTCCAAGACTTAAACCCATGTGTGGGGCGCCATCACAGCCATGGCATATTCAGCCCTAGGGCGCCTTATGTACCACGCCAGCTCCATCAGGTTCAGTGACTCTGAGTGGGGGCAGTGAAGGATTGAGAAAAGATAGACAAGAGAATGAAAGCTGGGACTCAGTGGGACACTGCTTCTCTGATGGGGACCCAGCAGCACCACGGATTACTACAAGCCATGTCTTTATTTTACAGCCAGATGCCATGAGGCAAAGTAAGGGCGTGGCAAGATGTTTCCAACATTCCCTGTGGGTTTTGTTCCTACTCAATTACATGCACCTGATCAAGCTTTGTTTACTTGCAGCCTATATCACTTAGGCATGTGGGGCCAGTGTTCAGACCCTATGTTGGCTATAATTGTACTGGGAGGGCCCTCCAGGCTGGGACTTGCACGAGGTTATGAGAGGACTGTGCCCTCTCATCAGTCCAAGGCTTGAACTTGTCCAAACACTGTAGCCATGCCCCACACCCATCTGCAGATGTCGACTGCATTATGGCGTGGCTCTAACTTCAAAGGAGGTAAGTAGCATCTCGGTAAAGCTGCGGATCCAACTTGCAGTTTACATATAGCAGGAAAAATAAAGAAGTCGAGATAAGGCAAGGAATCAACATCAGGTAATTAGCGAAGGCCAGGTCTGGATCTCCCCTGAGGACAGACAAGACTGTCCTGCCAGGGAGATGCTGTGAAGGGGGCTGGCAGGAGAGCTGTGAAGCTCTGAGACGGAATCCAGCAAACCGATAAGATGGAGAAACAGACATCAAAGAAACAGGAATCAGTGGACCAAGAAGAGAAGAGGAGGAGGCAGAGGGTGTAGGAAGGCAGGCCTGGGCAAAGCTGCAATCGGGCACTGGCTAACATAAGCCTCCATAGCACACTGTGAGAAGGAGGGCTGTGTTTACAGGACCAGCCAGAGGGCCATGGCTACAGGCAGATGAGCAGGGACCAGGTTTCCCAAAGTGACAGCCTAACAAGAGCTGCCCCTGCCAACAGGGCTGACTGATGGCACAGGCGGGAGCAGGATGGCCTCTCCAACCCGTTCACATTCTGTCCTCCATTTGATCATGACCTTGAAGAGCCACGTATACAAATGACCACTGATCAACCATCATCTCTTTGGATTTATCCTCCTGCTCATTCTGCTTCCAGAAGTATCATCGTGGTCAAATTCAGCAGCAGCAGCAGCATGGAGGTATAGATTCAACTCCAGGCATGTGGCTCAATTATTCATATGCTGGCGTCACTGTTCACAGCCTACCCAAGGGCCACTTCCTCCTCCTCTTTGCTCCAAGTGCCTCAGTTCTGTGGATGGAGCAATGTGCCAGCTCCATGGTAAGAAGGATGATTGGTCTATGAAGATCATGGTGCCCCCTTTTCCCTCTGCTAAGGGAAAGCATGCCAGGGATGACAGGTAGACGGACGTAAAGGATAAACAGGCCCAGATGACAGTCCAAGCTGATATCAACTCATTTCAGGCTCTGTCTCCACTATACTTCCTGCCTACGGGAACACTGTATGCCCTTAGAGTTTAAGCCTCTGTTATTTGCAACCAGGAGAGCCCTATCAAATCCATGAACATCGTCACTTTTCATTCCAGTCTCATGAGGGAGGCATTATTATTAGCCATATCTGCCGACTGAGGCTTAGGAAAGTTATTTGCCAGGGGTCACTGAGCTAGTGGCAGAGCCAGAGTGGAGGCCCAGGGCCATCCAACTCCAAAAGCTTGTGCGCTCAGCTTGTCAGTCACTGAGCACACTGACTCCTTGGCCTGACCCAGGACAGCACTGGCTCCCCTCAGGCACACAAAATAAAATGTAGCATGATGCCTGTGCTCAGAGCAGCTGACCCTTGTCACACACCTGCTTCAATCTTGTTAACTTCCATCTCAGCACAGGCTAATTGCCATGGTTGCACCTCGCTACACGGCTGAGACGGGGCACACTGACCCAGAGGCAGGGACACTTGGCTTCCTGCCTCGTTTCTACAGTCACTGCTGTGGGTGACCGGCCAGAGGCATGGATTACAGCCCAAAGGAGGAGGCTAGAGGCCTACAGGTGAATGCTGCTCCACACACCGCCAGGCAGACTTCCACCAAGAAACAGAACAGCCCCCATTCCTCCTGAATACATTCCTGCTGCTCATCAATGCTCTATTGGGCTTTATTCTGTGAAATGAAAAAGCATATTGAAGAACAGTGCATATACGGCTGTCTCATTACTGAAAAAAATATGTTTGCATATGCAAAGAAAAAAATCTAGAGAAGGGAAATAAAATGGTTAATGATCACTCCTGTGGAATGGAATAAGAGCAGGGTGATGGGTATTGTATGCTTTTAAATAGCTTGCACCTTTCGTATTTTTATGTTATTCAGTAGTCTTATTACATATTTTGTAATTTACATGGGGAATGCATTTCACAAAGTTTTAGATACCCAATTACATAAAGCTAAAATATACCTATACTGCAAAAAATTTTATCCCAACCTTCATACTGTTCCTTAGAATTTCTTTTCTTATAACTTCCTATATATGTGGTTCTTTTTTATTCTAATTTTCTGAAATAGGCAAAGACCTTTCATAATTTAAAAACAAATTAAAGAAAAAAATACATCCACAGAGTGTCACAATAAGGCTGTATCAAAATAGCATAGGACATCATGAAACCCTGCCAAAGGTTTAATTTAATAAGTAATAGGGGAGACCCCTCCTGTGGGCCCCAAATGCAGTTTTAAGAAGCACACCCACAGAATTTCATGATAGTGATATGTCCACCAAGCAGGCAACACACAAACACATGTGCCCAAAAGTGCTTGCTCTCCAGCAGAGGGGGCATGTACCCCTCCTCCCCCCGCCCCAGGGATGGGCATATACTCCTCCCCTCCCTGTAAATTGCCTCCACTCCCTCATGCCTGCCACAGCTCCCTCCAACATGTAAATTCAACTTGAGAGCAAGGCACAGTTCACCTTGTGCTGTGAATCAGACTGGGAAATCACCAAAAGCCTTTTATAGATTAGCTGCCTTCCTCAAAAAAAGGATAATCTTCAAAAGTTCAAAGCAGAAACGCCAGAATTACTTCACCATTCCTTTAGCTTGATATTTAAAGAGCACATTAAAATTTGCAACACGCATTCCCATGCAGGTCCTCATTTGTTCTTGACAATAACCCTGTACAAGTAGACTGAGTAGAGGTGATGCCCTTTCTGTACAGATGAGGAGATCAAGGCAAAGAACAAGGAGACTAAACTAATGGAACCATCTAGAAGGCTAGAGTCACAAGCCAAAAGCCACAAACACAGAGCCCTAGGTCAGAGCTCTTCCATGTATACATTCACCAGGAATTACAAATGTGTGTTCATTACCTGTTATGTGACAGGGCTATAAGATACACCGTGGATACAACAGTGAGCTATCGGGGTGCTTACAACCCATGGGAAAGGCAGACATCAATAAAACGATCAAAAACTACTCTGAACAGCCTTGCTGACATAACTCAGTGGATGAGTGTTGTCCTATGAATCGGGAGGTCACAGTCTGATTCCCAGTCAGGGCACATGCCTGGGTTGCAGGCTTGATCCCCAGTGTGAGGCATGCAGGAGGCAATAGATCAATGATTCTCTCTCGTTATTGATGTTTCTATCTCTCCCTCTCCCTTTCTCTCTGAAATCAATAAAAATATATTATTTTAAAAAAAACTACTCTGGGATAAAGCTTATTAGTTTTGGAGTTGGTATCTTAGCCTGATGTGGAGGAGCTCCAGAATAGCAGATTTCTGCAGCTGTAATTTCATAGACAAAGCATATTGCTTTAAGCAAAAAGGTAAATGTTTCAGGTTGAATTGTGTTCCCCCACCACCACCAATTTATATGTTGTAACCCTAACCCCTAATACCTCAGCATGTGAACTTACTTGGAAATAGGGTTGCTGTGAAGTAGCTGATTAAGATGAGATCCTACTGGAATAGGAAGGAATCCTAATCCCACATGTTCTATATACAGAGGAAATTTGGACACAGAGATATGTACACAAGGAGAACACATAAGAAAATTGTTATGCTTCCACGAGCCAAAGAACTACCAGAAACTTGGAGAAAGGCCTGAAACAGATCCTTCCCTAGTGTCTTCAGAGGGTGCAGGGGCTGCTGACACCTTCATCTTGTATTTCTGGCTTTGAGAACTGAGACAATAAATTTGTTTTTTAAGCCAAAAAATAAAAATAAAAAATAAAACTACTCTGAATAAAATGAACACTATTCTATGATGAAAATGTGAAACAGACAAGAGACTTCTTTCTTTTGTCATGAAAATTAAGGATAAGTTAAAACAAACTTGACATGCTAGAACTAGCATGTGCAGAGATCCTGTGGCTTAAATGGACATGATACACTTTTAAAACTAAGAGAACATGAGGTCAAAAGGAATAGGAAATCTAATGCAATAAAGAAACACACACCAGACTGCAAAATTTTCATACACTATATTAAGCATTGTGGCCTTTAGCCTAAAACTAAAGGAGGCCATTAAATGAGCTTATGTGAATACTGGAGTTGGAAAGGAATGAGGTGATCAGATTTGCAGTGGGAAGTCCTTGTAAATCACCCTAATGCTCAGGAAAAATTGCCATCATGAAAATTCCTCAGAATTCAATGTGCTCACCTATTTCCTGTGCCTTCCTGCAGGCTCTAGGATGTATCTAATTAGATATCAATAAAAGAAGCATTAACAACAAATGCCCACCTAAATGGGGCCCCCCACCACCCAACCATTTATATCACCACCAGTAGTTTTTCATGTGACTTTGTGATTGAGAAGTCACCTTAAAGAACACAGTTTACCACCCTGAAATGGTGAATATTGGAATTTTAAATTGGATCTGTATAAAACCACCTGTGTAGCACTGGAGACCAGCGTAATGCAGCTATTTCACATTTGAAGAAATAGCCAAATGGATCATTTGCAGTCAGTCATGATTTAAGATTAGGTCCGTGGCCATTACACATCAGCACAGAGGCACATGCAAGGCATACAAATCATAGGAGGAGGACATGCCTGACCCAACATTATCTCTGTGGTATTGAGGTTATGAACCTGTCCATCAACACTCTAGATTCTAGGGGAAAAAAAGGAGTCTCTTTAAATCTAAAAATAACACCACATAAGCCTTCAAGAGACTAAAGACCAACAATGGTTGGAATGTATAACGAGGTAGATTTTGATCCAACAGGAAAGGAGCTGCGTGATGTGAGCAGCATCCCAGTCTCAGAAAATAATACATCAAACTCGGCTTTTGTTTCAGTTTATAAATGGAATACCTTATAGCAGTGATTTTCAACTAGTGTGCTGCAGGAATTTTTAAAACATAGAATAGTTATTTAGTCACAGAAACCAATCTCTTCCCCCTTAAATTATCAAATTAACAAAATGGCAACAGGCAACACAACAGTAGCCATCTGGTGGGAATGAGTCAAAATTATACCTACTTTTGGTTAGATCGACAAAAAATATTGTTTGGTGTGCCACAGAATTTTAGTATTTAGTTTATGTGTGCCATGAGATGAAAAAAAGTTGAAAATCTCTGCCTTAGACTGTTTTCCATGGGAAGTTAAGTGTTACCTTGTCACACAGTGGTGCTGAGAAGAGGAAAGAGGAGGAGGAAGAGAAGGAGAAAAGAAAATCGAGGGCCTGGTAGAGAATAAACTGCCTGAAGGAAGACTAAGGAAGGACCTCTGGTCTCTAGCTGCCCCTGACCTACTGTGAACCCCTGGACAAGTCACTTCTCCCTAATGATGCAATAGCCCGCCTCCAAGGGCTGTAGGAAAGATCAACATAAACATCATCCCTAATGGCACTTTAGTGTCTTAAAGAGCCTGACGTGGAGGAGCTCCAGAATAGCAGATTTCTGCAGCTGTAATTTCATAGACAAAGCGTATTGCTTTAAGCAAAAAGGTAAAGGTAACCTCAACTCAGTCAACAGCTGAGCAGTAAGTCTGAGTTTCCCTTGCAGGGTGCTAGGCCTCTGAGGACAAATTGCAAAAAATTCAAGAAATGTATATCATGCATTCCCCAACTCCTTCCTTGCTTATGCTTCAGTGACAGCATCAGAGCTGGAGAGCAGGTGTTAGCAAAAGTGCAACCAGGTGGATTAGGTGCCCAGCTGAGGACATAGCAGGATGTAACACAGCCTGAGGCTGTTTACCTCCGGTGGAAATAAAATCCCATTCTGGGTCATAAGGGCACTCTGAGTGTCCCAAAGAAGCTAGCTGATGCCCGCCCGCCCCCCTGCCCCGCCACACACACACACACACACACACACACACACACACACACACACACACACACAAGCTGAGAGTTCCTCTGTGTGAAATTCGCTGTCAGGAAAGTGATACCCTCAGACTAATGGACATTAATGAGTACAGTTGTAGCGTGACATTCCTGGGGAAGAGTTAGAGACGGCATCACGCAGGCCCTGGAAGGAGAAGGGAAATTATTTCTACTCTAATTGCCCAGGAAAACCCTCAGGTGAGGGCCCAAGTCCATTAACCCACTGGTTAAGTGGCTCTGGAACTACTGTGGGAGACGCACTCACAGGAAGTTCAGAGGGATGAACTGAGGGACAAAAGTCAATTAGATTTGAGGTCAGAGCAGGAGAAAAAAGTGCAGAGAAATCTTTTTCTTCCGAGCCTCACACCCCACCCATGTGAGACCCCCTAAAAGAAAAACTGCCAGAGTAGGACAGCTATAAATGTGTTTCCTTGCTTGCAACTGCTCTGGCTGTGATTATTTATAACATTAATTTAATTAAAGTTTCCATAGAGATAGATGAATTTCTTTACGGTAGTGTGCAAAATCAATTCTTTTCAATGGTAACATCAGTACCCTTGTTCTACATAGAAAACTAATGCATATCTGGAATTATTTTTCAATTAAAAAGTCCTCATGGCTCATGCATTTTTTTATCCCCCAATGCTCTTTTCTAATGAGTGAGGCATAAAGGAACAGAGACAACTAATATATAAATGTACATTTTTAAAAAATAGGTTTCATAATATGTGTTGTTCTGATTAGATGTTTTATTTTCTCTTTGCTTTCCTTTAAAAAAAAAACATGCATACCCATCACAAAAGGACAGAGTAAAATTACATCAATAAAGATGCAAGCATTGATATCTTTTCCTACAAGAAAACATTTATTTCTCTTACAGTCTAGTATTTCCCTTCCATTTGTCCTGTACAGAACCAGGTCCATACTGATACAATACAGCGCAAAATGTGTCTGAAGGCATGTAGATGAAATAACTAGGAGCTGGAAATGCTATCTTATCTTCCTGTCTATTCTCATATAGGTTTGGGCCCCATGTATGCAATAAAGTGCCTTCTTGTTAATCTACACATCACCTTAAATAGCCAGCAAACCCCCATGTAAAGTTGGATTCTATTGAATTTCTTTCTAGTCCTTTCCATTTACAACTTTGAAAGCCTGAGAGTACAGGTTCATCACCCGCTTCAATTAATCCTTCCACCTCTTACCTCTGTCAGCCATTGAGGCCATGGTTAACCAAAGGTTAAATATTTAAACCCATCAGGGAACACGTGAAAAAAATAAAGGTTCTTGAAAAGACAAAATGAGGAAAGGTCTTCTACTGATGTCATTACAAGACAGGGTAAAGTTAAACTTGGAATCCACCTAAGGAGATTGAAATTAATAAGCCACAGGGTACACAGCATGGACAGAAGTGGTGGGGGGAAGTCAGTTAGAATGAAACATCCAACACAGTAATGTTTGGACAATTAATCACTCCCTACTTGGCCAAAGGATCTATAACTTTGAATGTATTACATTGGCCACCTTGATATTTATATTCATTCTCTCCCATTATTTAAATCTCTATAGTTTGGTAGCAAAGTACTTTTCCCCTTCAGTGAGCATGTTATGTCTTTCAACAGCACAACTATCCATCATCTGCTGGCTACAGTACACTGCTTTATCTTGTAAGTCACCACACTACCAAAGTCCCCATGGCCAGGGCAGCCTGCATGCCCACACCCCACCTCTCCCCAAAGGCTGTCCACTGTCACATGTCTGGGGCAATGAACACTGGAAGAAATAAAGAGCACAAGGTGGAGAGAACGAGACACCAACATCCCTTAGCCTCCAAAAATGCACATTTGGCATTTACTCCAGCAAGGAGGATGCACGTGAGAATAAAAGAGATGACCATTTAGGGTAAGTAGACTTTGCTCACCAATATCATGTTGCACTATCTATCCACATTTCAATTCAGATGATTCAACCCCGCCCCCCTCGTGATCTACTACAAAAGTGGCCCCATGAAGATGGCATGCTGAGTTGCTCTCCATAACTCTAAAGGTGGAGGGGGCCGGGGAGGGGAGAAGTGCATGCCCATTACTTATCCCAGAGACGCCCATGTCAAAGTTGGAAATCACCTAGTCCTAGCCTTTTATTATATTCCTAGAGAGCTAAACAACTAACCCTCCCAGGTACATACAAACTTAATGTCTTTCAGCTCAAGTTTTCAGTCCAGAATACCTTTCTGCTACTAGTAAAAGCCAAAATGTCTAAGTAGAAAAGCAAATAGTGCATATTTTATTTAGGCAACCCAGGAAATTATAACAAATGAATTTTCTTACTCAGTAAAATTTCTCCTGGCAACCTGTACGTAGGCTTTTAAAGTTGCAAATGGAAAAGACTAAAAAAACACATAATAGAATCATCCCTTTACACAGGGGTTTGTTGGCTTCTTGCAATCATAGGTAGCTTAACAAGAAAGCACTTTATTGCATACACAGAGCCCAAGATATATTAGGGTAAAAGGAAGATAAGATGGCATTTCCAACTCCTAATGATTTCATCTACATGCCTTCAGACACATTCTGCGCTGTATTGTATCAGTATGGGCATGGGTTTGTCTCTCCCTGCAGGCTCTCTCTCACTACCGACTTGACACCACTCTTCCATATATACTTTTCTCCCACTGACCCTATAATTGGCTTTGTAATACTTGCAAGATGAACCTCATTCCAAGTCCAATTCTTATGTGACTGGCACACCATCAAGTCACACAGTGGCAAAACTGTGAAGCTGTGGAAATTGTCAGACGCTCTCACTTGGAATGTTAAGAAATTAAGAGACTCTTCCACATCCCCAGGAGCTCTCCCTTCTGTGATCTCCCAGACCTAGTTGTCTCTACCAAGAATCCAGTAATCCATCATGTATTCCCTTATGACATCTCTGACACTGTTACTTCAATTTACACACGGGGGTGTCCTGTCTTCCTAACTTGCTTGTCATATCTTTCTGGACAGAGGATCTGGAGTTGCTGGGTTAGCTGAACCGGAGGCATACACTGGCTGCTCAATTTAATTGCAGTTCATTTGATGATGAGTCTCGGGCATGTGTTCCTGTTTGTGACATGAATAATATATCATTGGGAGAACCAGGAGATTGAGTCTTGGCCCGGCTCTCTTGGAAGTTGTAACCTTTGATAGTCATTTCTTAACTTCCCTCTTCTGATTGTAAATGGAAATGTTCATATGAAATCAATGCAGTACATTATACATGTCGCTTCAGTTCCTTAGGGAATGGGAGGTCTAACAAGATGATGTTTGTAAATACTTCAGGAGTTCCCTCGAAAGGAAGATGTCATATCCTCATAGTTCAAAATGAAAACCTAGAGCTATAAGCAGATGCTCACATCCTGGAGTTACTCTGAAATGTTACACAGACACCATGAACTACTGACTTATTCAGTGACTTGCAGTAAGTTTATTTTTCTGATTCTGCATGCAAAAAAATTGAGTGTGTTTCTCAGTGAAAAAAACAGCATGTGTTACACATAAAATCTACATATGTTTATTATCTAAACTATAATTATTGAGTTAACCCCTTGTCAGAGTGACTATCAAAATGGAGGAGTGTGTGTGTGTGTGTGTGTGTGTGTGTGTGTGTGTGCATGTGTGTGTGTGAGAGAGAGAGAAAACGTGTGCGCACACACACACACACACACACAAGCATGCACATGCACTCATGCACTGCACACACTTGCACAGTCTGAACTAATGAGGCCAGAGTTTGAAGCTCTGTTGCAATCTGACTGTGGGGGAGAATTTTTCCCAGTACGAGGGAACAGGAGGTTGGCTTAGAGTGAGGACACTGCCTATGACAAAACGTGCTGCCGAAGACTAGGTGAATGTACCATTTGATTACCAACACCGTTGAGTCAAGCCGTTAGCTGTTGAGAACCTCAGCTCCACCGTCACTTCAAGACCAGATACTGGAGTGACTATTTGCAGTTCTCTTCACTGTGCAGCTGCTAATGGGCACTGTCAATTCAGCCTGCTCACAAGGCTCAGTCTGAGTCCAGGCTTTCTCTGAATCCAGGGACCAGGGCCGGTCACTGTTGGAGGCCTGGAGGTTTCAGAGTTTAAAAATGTCTGAATGAATAAGCCCCGAACTTCCCGATGGCAAGGACTCTGTGACCTCCACAGCTTGGCAGAGATAGTGTGTCCAATACATTAATGTCATAGGTTGAGGGATCATTAAAAGTCACCAAATAAAGACAAGGAATGAAAATTCCTTTTGTGGTGAAGGAGAAAGAACACTTGGGAACTAATCGCGCATCAGTGGAGTCTGGGCTTTGAGTGATGGGGACAGGCTGCAGGGTGAGCTGGGAATGGAGACGGAGAATCTGAGGAATGTGAGGCCAGGCTTCTCCAGGCTTTGTTGGAAACTATTAATATAAAGGCAGCAGGAGGAAAACCCAAGGCAGTGGAGATAAGCAGTCTGGCCACCGACTGAATGATTCCTTTCATGTTTCTAGCTTGTGGTAAGCTGCTACCCACATTTCGGGAGCTTTTAGTTAGGCCCATCTAAACAGCTGAAGCCGAGAGAAAGGTGTCAGTCCCAGTAGCAGGCAGAAAGTGTTAAAGTGCTGACAAAAATAGCAGTCGCTTTCCCTTGACAATCTGTGTAATCAGGTCAGAAAAGGCTCTTTCTCAATTCTATCCTTAAAAAGGTGGAAAATCCTGCCACACGTACAGTGCCTCGGAGCCATGGAGGCGCCTGGGAAATCATCTCCACCTATTTTCACGTTCTTATGGTCCCCACACCTTCTGCAGCACCTCTCCCCTGGGAAGGCTCCCTGGTGTGGCCCTGACTACGTCCTGGGAAGTATATGAGTTACACAGGGGCATGGAGGGGTGGGGAGGCTAACGTTAGATCCCAGTTCAACATTTTAACTCTATGCTCATTACATTATGTGATTGAGACCAAGTTGCTTGTCTTCTCTGAGACCTTCTAATTTCAAATCTGTGTCCCCAGATGGCTATCCTAAGGAATATCATGCCGAGGACATTAACTAGCCTACTGTAAGTACCCAGTAAGTATAGGGTCCTTCCAGTCCATGACAATGCAATGGGTTCTGTTCATAAGATTCCACATCTTACTAAACAACTCAAATGATGAGTAACATAAAACATGTAGGAGGAAAATACTAGAAAGGAGCAAACTGCTCACACTGCACCAGGCTCTTACCTTTCCTCAGTTCCAAGTCCATGGCCAACGGTTCCCACTGTTGGGCTAAAGAGCAGAGTGGCTAGAGCAGACACTCATGCATCAGATTTGGTTCCAAATCCTAGCACTGCCAACTGATGAGCAGCAGAATTGCAGACACATAATGCAACCTCAGTTCCATCATTTTAAAATGAGAAAAATAACAGCATTGAATGTGGGATGAATGAATTATGTAAAATGCTTAATTAGTATTGTGTCTAACACAGTCAACACACAATAAATCTTCTCCATAACATCACCATTGATCATCTAACAGATAGAACTCTAGTGGGTGACAGGTAGAGAAAAATAAGATAGCATAACTCTAAAGTAAAAGGAATAAAAAAGTAAGTGTCTTCTGATGAGATGAAATGCATAGCTTAGAGTAAAAACTCAGCTGTGGTGAAATTCATTCTCCTGGAAGGGTGGCCAGGAAAAGGAGGAGGAAACCAGTATCTCGACAGGAACCCAGAGCTACTGCCACTCTAACTCAGCCAATGTTGACCAGGAAAAAAATTTGTGAAGAACATAAGCTTGTTTTGTGCACTAGGCACTACCTTCTCCTTAATCTTCCCTCCTCCTAACTGGGGTTTGCTTTAGGTACTTAGTTTCTGAGGGACCCCCATTTATTTGTTGTACCCCAGCCTCTCCCCTGGCTTCTTCCCTTTAGCTAACCCCATGTTTTGAAATGCCAGTCTATGTACCAAGTCTCACTGCCTGCATTAAACACTACATGTAGAGGTTGCTAAAAACATACCTTCTCAGTTTCCAGCCCTCAGGTCTTATCCAGTGGGTCACATGGGGCCTGGTTTCCCATGTATTTTCTTAGAGGCTCCCCAATAATTTTTATATACAATCTGGTTTGGGAACTATGTTTCTAGACTTCCTACACCAAAATCAAAATTTACCTCTCCTATGGCCCAGTCATTTCAGGCCTTTCTTTGCCCTGACCTTCCTAAGAAACTCATTTGTGTTTGGGCCCATGAATCATCAACTGACAACAACTTATTTTTCTCCTCCAACATCTTACACAAAGGACAACATGTTATGGCATGAACCAAAGCATGAAAATTTTCAAGAGAAGGGAAAGAATATTTATAATTTCTTCAATCCATTCTTTATCAATAGGGCTGACCCTAGAATATATTGTGGATTCCAGCTCTCCCATACTCTCCCCAACTTTCCAGGTAGAAAGGTCAAGGTAGCCAAGAAGGACATACCACGGATGAAAGTTTGGAGATAAAGAGGCACAAGCGATGTGCAGAATAAATAATCATAATGTCAACAACCACCATGTATTGAACACCAAAGGCCAAGCACCACCCTAAGCACTTTACATGGATCATTTAACATTCCCACCTATGAGAATATGTTAGTATTACTATTTCCAGTTTCCAATTTTTTTAAAAAAAAATGGGATGCAAAGAAATTAACGTGCCCAAGTTCACACAGCTAAAACGTGGCTGAAGATGGGAGAAAAGAACATCTCGTGGGGACCAGAGAATTGCTGAAGTCATGAGATCTTAGCTTAGCAGAGACATAGCCTCTTCTCTCTCTCTCTCTCTCTCTCTCTCTCTCTCTCTCTCTCTCTCTCTCTCTCTCTCTCTCTCTCTCTGAATCATCAACTGGCAACAACTTTATTTTTCTCCTCCAACATCTTACACAAAGGACAACATGTTATGGCATGAACCAAAGTATGAAAATTTTCAAGAGAAGGGAAAGAATATAATCCCCTCAATCTATTCTTTATCAATATGGCTGACCCTAGAATATATTGTGGATTCCAGCTGTCCCATACTCTCCCCAACTTTCCAGGTAGAAAGGTCAAGATAGCCAAGAAGGACACACTATGGATGAAAGTTTGGAGATAAAGAGGAATTTTTTACAAAGAGAAAAGGAGAGGGATAGATTTTTTTTTTTACAAAGAAGAAAGGAGAGGGATAGAGAATTAGAAACATCGAAGATAGATATCAATCATTTGCCTCCTGCACACCCCCCTACTGGGATGTGCCTGCAACCAAAGTATATGCCCTTGATAGGAATCAAATCTGGAACCCTTCAGTCCACAGGCTGATGCTCTATCCACTGAGCCAACCCAGCCAGGGTGCCTCTCTCTTCTTTATTCTTCTCTAGACAGAAGAATATTGGGGAGGGGAATAGAATTTTGGAAAGAGAAAGCAAAAAATTGCATAGCAAGAAAATAGTGTCTCCAGGAGTTCTCAGTTGACTGGTGGCAGTCAGTTGGGAATTACTAAGCTAGGGCTTTGAGGCCTCTTTCTGGACAAGGACATAGGAGGACATGCAAGGCCCTTCCTCCACTCTCCCATTTGGGCAGCATATAGGTGGTGGGTGGGAGAGCAAGAGAGCTACCAGACAGTCTTTGGT
The DNA here is from genome assembly GCA_004026805.1 of Lasiurus borealis. Taxonomy (NCBI): domain Eukaryota; kingdom Metazoa; phylum Chordata; class Mammalia; order Chiroptera; family Vespertilionidae; genus Lasiurus; species Lasiurus borealis. The sequence continues at coordinate 16,113 of PVJN01014567.1, read as the reverse complement.
TCTAGAGAACTGAAGGAGATGATGAGCTCTTGAAGGTAGAAATGGAGACAGCAGCATGAGACTAGCTTTATTCAAGCTGCCAAGCCCAATAAATGCAGGGTAAAAAGCCAGTGGTTTCTATGGAAACTTTGTCCATGCACACATATTAGATCTGCATAATTCTTCAGAAATCTAGAAGATACCTTAAATAGATGACATCAAAATGATCCAAGATTTACTTCACATGGTGGAACTTCCCTTAAGACTGACACTAGTTTCTGTTCTTTGCCCTTGTAGGTCTTTTCTGAAAGAGACTAAAGACCTAGAGTGGGAATACATTACATATCTCCTCATCAGTAGTGTAGTCTGCCCAGCTGGTATGGCTCACTGGTTGACTGTCAATCTCTGAACCGGAAGTCATAGTTGGATTCCCTGTCAGGGTACATGTCTGGGTTGCAGGCTTGATCCTCAGTGTGGGGTATGCAGAAGGCAGCCGGTCAATGATTCTCTCATCATATATATATATATCTCCATCTCCATCTCCATCTCCCTTCCTCTCTGAAATCAATAAAAATATATTTATTTTTTAAAAAGAAGTGTAGTGTGGGGCTGATTGACCTTGCATTATCCCTCCTTTGTTGGGTTCCAGAAGGGAAGCTGTCCCCAGCATGCCTGTTCTTTATTCTGGGCCCAAGGGAGCAAGTCCTGTAGCAGAACAGTCATTTTCACTTCGATGATACCATTAATGAGAACTAACAATTCATGGGCAGTGCTTGCAACACAAACATTTCTCTATAATAGGACTCAGATCACTATCCAGAAGGATTTTCAGAGAGTTCTGAGAAGATGAAAACATTCCCTTGACCACCATTACCCAGCTGCCCAGCTGCAAACGTTCCAATGGAGACCAATAGTCTCCTTTCTTCAGCTGGCAATAAACCCGACCAATGATGGATATGGGGTACAGCATCTCTTTCACACCCCAACCCACCACCTCCCGTGAAACCCTCAGACCTCACAAATAGTCCTATCATCATCGAATGAACTGGAAGGCTCATTCCTCTTCAGAGAATGGATGGTATGAAAGATTCAAAGACCAGCCTCTTAAAAAGCCTCCGTTTGGAAAAAATATTTAAGCAAAGCCATGCCTGATGAAGTGAAACAGAATTAGCCGCCTCAGTAGCACAGGCTTCCCGGATTCATTCTGAGGGAGGCTGGCTTATTCGCGTCCAAGGGGAATGAACTGAACAACAATACATCATAGTTAACCGTGATCACAGCTCCATGGAATTTCTGACGGTGCCTGGAGTACACCGAGGTGCACTTACCGTTCCCCAATCTGTAATCAACCTTTTGAACGTTTGTTCCTAATCACAAGATACGGTTTCATCCTAATGAACTGTTTTCTTAGTGTTTTACAATTGGTCATTTCAGCACATCTAAATGGCCTACTCGGTAGGTTAAATTACAATGAGGGTCCCTTGGATTTTGTTTCCCGGCAAAGCTAAGAGAGGCCTGATTTCTCCCCTTTCCCATGGCTCGTTTCCAGAACAGATCATGAAAGATGAAAGATCAAAGGCAAAGACATACCTGTTGCAGTCAATGTGGAGGAGGAGGTGAGAGGCGCTAACTGACAGCGCCAGCTTGTGCCACTGTCCGTCTGCCATCCGGTACGGAAGGGCCTCCGTCCTGGGCTTTCCGTTATGTATGTAATGATACCGGATCTCATCCCTCAGACCACTGCTCTCCAGTTCAAAGTAGCTGTACGTAGAGCAACAAAAACTGGTTTTATTTTCTTTCCAGACATCACAGGCATAATCAGTCCTTGCTACTTACTAGGTTACAACCCCTTTACTCAGAATCTAAAATTAGTGAAACATAACACAATGAGCTACATCCCAAAATCAATCAGACCACATGGAACCCCAATTCAACTATTGTCTTAGGGCTCTTTTAGTGACACACCTTGAGCCTCTGAAATGGGCATTAATTGATCCACTGTAATGTAACTGGCCACAAACTAATTAGCAAAGCACTGTTTTAAATACATAAAAACAGTTAGATCCCTCTTTCTATTGTCTAAAAGAGACCATTCATGTGGAATTGATTTGTTATTTTTATTACTGCCATTTTTACTTTCCCAAGAATTAGAGAAAAATGGAAGTCATGTTGGATATCAGGAACTCAAACTGTCAGAGTGAAGATAGGGAAGAGATTAGTAAGGCTTTTTTATCTTTTACTTCTCCCTGTACAGAAAGCTGTGAGTGACCACTATTCCTAGATATGTAGATGAGGAAATGCTGAAGCTACTCACATATGGACCAGAATTTCAAATCATCTCATCATGGAATAAAACATGCAATTCACTGGTTTCTTTGCCCAGATTGTGATCATCTTTCCAGATCCATGAAAAACTCAGCACCACCACTGTGGTCTGTGCTTTCATCATAAAACACAGCCTGGACTTGGGGACACTCCTCAGACACACAGCAGGGCTGACACTTTCACGGGTAGCAGACCCATCTGTCTCCTGTGCTCTCCTGAAATGGGTCATCATCACTGGACGTAAGCTCACTGTCAGGCATGGCATTGGGCCTTTAACATATACTATCTAATTTATCACCCACAAAAACCTACAAGGCTGATACTATTTTTAACTATTAAAATGGAGAATCTTGAATTCTACAGCATACCCAAATCAGGATTTAAACTCAGGCCTATGTACTTTCTACCAGTTTTCTGCCCATCTCAGAGGCAGGAGGAAAAGTAGAAAGAATGGTATCAACTGGCACTATCTCACAGCAACTCATTCACATAAACTCAAGAACTACTCGCCTAGACAGATAGCCTGGCTCAATCCTCAGACTCGGAAGGACCTACTGCTTCTTCTTTCATCCACTGAGTGGCCCTGACCTCATTAGCCAGATTGTATTTAATCTAAAACATGAAATGCATCTTCTATGAGAACCAAAATGAATATATCATGAAACTCAGCCTCTATTATTCACGACCCCAAAATATCACATCAGAAATAAAGGCATATTTCTTGAGCATCTTTCACAGAGATCTTCCCAAGAGAGCAGGGCAAGGGGAAGCAGAGTCGAGATCAGCCTCTGACCCATCACATTTGCAGGAAGCAAAGAATCAGGCCCAATGTCGGATATACGATTGCAGAGGGTTTCTGGCCCCACATACACACTTATTACTAATAAGAAAAATAATACATATTTATAAGATTATAAAAGAAGCCAAAACCGGTTTGGCTCAGTGGATAGAGCGTAGGTATGAGGACTGAAAGGTCCCAGGTTCGCTTCCAGTCAAGGGCATGTACCTTGGTTTCGGGCACATCCCCAGTAGGGGGCGTGCAAGAGGCAGCTGAGTGATGTCTCTCTCATTGATGTTTCTAACTCTATCTCTTCCTTCCTCTCTGTAAAAAATCAATAAAATTATATATATATATATTTTTTTTTTAATTATAAAAGAAGAAGTCCTTTAAGGGAGAAGATATTCATTTTAGGAGAATCCTCCAAGCAGCTAGTATTTTAGAAGAATCAAACAGAGAACTTCAAACATCAAGAACACCTTATAGATTACCTGGTCATTCATTAATTTATTCAAGACATTACTAAACAAACAGTGAATGACTAAAAAAAGAATTTAAATATAGATCCTATTCTCAAGATGCTTTGAGATGAATAGAATGGGAAATAAAATATTTGTCTCTTCCATAAAACGCTAGAAACTGGCCTAAGAAAGAAGAACGGGAGTTATTTCATGAATGACTGCCAAGTGTCAGCAGTGGGCCAAGTGCTTTCATAAACATCATCTCATTTCATTTCTTCAAGGAAGATATTATTATCCTTGTATTACAGAGGAGTTCACACATGGTCAGAGATATCAAATACTTTGTGCAAGATAACACAGCTCCTTGTGCAGAAAATCAGCATGATTTTAAATTTGAGACCTTAACAAAAGTAACATAGTGTGAGAAATCTCTGTTATTTTACTTTGACAAATGAGCTATTGCTGAGGGATGAACATGACCTTGAAATGTCATCAATAAATAAAAATAAAATAGAAATAAATAACAATGAGAAATGCTTAGAGAGGTCATCTGGTGGAATCATTCAAAAAAAAAAGATGCAGATCCATCTCAACAGATTTAATCATTTTCTGTGGGGGTATGGCCTCATTGAGCAAGTGCTCAATGTATTATAAACAGATCTCTTTTTTACATTTTTATTGAATTTATTGGGGTGACATTGGTTAAATAAAATTATATAGGTTTCAGGTGTGTAATTCTGTAGCGCATCATCTGTATATTCACCACTCAAAGTCAAGTCTCCTTCCGCCACCATTTGTCCTCTCTTTACCCTCTTCTACCTTTGCAATCCACCTTATTTTTTTTATGTGATTGGCAATGGTTATGTTTTCTTAGTTTCCTTTTCTGATAGTTCATTATTGGTGTATAAAAATGCAACTGATTTCTGGATATTTCTTTTGTATTTTGCTATTTTTACTAAATTCAATGATCAGTTCTAGTAGTTTCCTGGTGGAATCTTTAGGGTTCTCTATATACAGTATCATGTCATCTGCACAAACAGATCTTTTAAAGATCACTTTAGAAAGCACTGAGTAAAATAGTCACCTTGGGGGAATAACAAATCAATAGGAATCTTCCCTATTGTTAGGCAAATGGATACCTGTGTCTTTGTGTAAGTTTCTGACAGCATCACCCAAATTCAGAGAGCTATATGTCAAACAACTTGGATGAAAATCAGGATAGTGTGTTTTATATTTAAAAAAATATGTAGCTGACTGCTGAAGTGTCCCTAGGGATGATAAAGGCCACTAAGTGGATGAGTTTTATCTGGATAAAACTGTTTCATGGATGCCTGGAGGGGAATGAGACAATATTTCTGAGCAGTAATCCTCGGCTAACCGAGATGTGAGGCTGAGCCTTAAGAACAACTTGGAGGAGATGGTCATCTGGCCTGATGGCTCTGGGCTGTAACCTGAGGGGAAGACTCGGGGTTTGTAACAGAGCCTTGTTATTCAAGGTATGTTCTGAGCAGCAGCATCACCTGTGAAATTCAGATTCTGGGGCCCCCACCCAGACCAACTTGAAGCAGGATCTGCATTTTAATAGGATCCCCAGATTGTACTGCAGTGAGTACACCAGGTGCTGCTTGACTGACTTCCTGGCAACTGGTCACGATGGGGGAGCAGAAGCCTGATACTATGAGCAAGTGAGTACCAGCTCTGTGGTGCTACTAAGGGGAGGAAGGGCCTGGAAGAGACTGTAATCAAGTGCCTACTGAGTTCTCTGACCTGCCCAGTCCTCTCTCAGGCCTGGAGTGCTTTGGGGTCTTTAAGGAGTTAGTTGAGGGGGACAGCTAGATAAGTGATGAAATCACCAGCCAGATTGTGTGAGCAGCATTTCTCCCCTTAGCCTTGGACCTCAGCCATTGTGTGATGTTCCAATGAACTGCTTGGGCTCCCAGAAAAGCCTGTTCATCCTGCAAATATTTGAAAACAGCACTGATACCCATTGCTAAGCTCTTCTTCAGACCGATCTCCACAGCATCTTCCTTTATATTTCTGACTCCCACCTGGATTAAGAGGCTATCCTGAACAAGGATTCTGCCTTACTCCTCTTTTCAGATGCTTCCCCATGCTGGTCTCATGCCTTAAATACACCATCCAGACATAAAGATGCTTTCTCTGGGCTACACACAACTATGCATGCATTCTAACACTACCGTAGCCTTCCCATCATTTGACCAGCAATGTTTTCACACAAAATGCTACCTGTACTGACATATTTGAATTTTGTTAAACCCAAGCCCTTGCTCAAGTGCTAGGCAGATGCTGTCTGGAATCAACAGGATTGTCGACTGCTGGGATAATGAAGAGAAAGCACCAAAAACAGTAGGGCATACTGTACCCTATTTCAGGTCAGGGGCCTCGTGGTCTATGTAGGAAAAAGTGATGACACGTTTATTTATTTATTTATTTACTTACTTACTTACTTACTTATTTATTTATTCATTTGTTTAAGTAAACACAGAGTAGTGCAAAGAGCACTGGCCCCAGGATGCAGAGACTCAATTTCAACTTTAAACCTGTTACAGACATCCATGAAAAAATGCCCATGGCTCTCTGTGCCTCAGTTTCTCCTGCCCAATAAAGTGAGTAGATCTGATCTACAATGCCCTGGGATTCCTGGGAAGGGTCTTAGAGTCTAAGGCAGGAAAAAGGACAGGGCAGGGAGAAGCTTCACTCCCATTGGTTTTATAAGTTGGAATTTCCCATAAGTCTCACTTGAATAAAAGAGACCCCTCTTACAAAAATAGTGGGAAAGAATATAACTCAAAATTCTTCAAGGCCCAGGTCAGATCTAAAACTACTTTGAAAACTAATAAACTCTATAAGAAACCTAATAATTGGTTAGGCAGTTAGTTTCATGCTACCTTGGACTCTTCTGACAGTGCTCAGGTTCCCGGCTCATTAGCAGCCTGGTGACGAGAGGACAGGAGAATGTTAGCTGGCACATGAGACTATAGTTTCCAGGCCCCTTGACTCTCAGAGGGACCTCACAACTAGTGATCGCCAACAAAACGTGAGCAGAGGTGTTGTGTGTGGCCCAGGCTAGGGAGTTAAGAGGCTATGCTTTACCTGGTCAGTTGCAAAGGGTCAAATAGAGGATTCTGAAGCCTTAGTGAGTGGTGGTGTCACTAAAATAAATAAATTTTGGTCCTTAATTAACTGTATGAAGCAGAGACACCATTCCTAGCTAACACTGAACTAGAATTAAACTAAAATAAATTAATGATAATAATCCACAGAGATTCAGCGGTTCTTCAATTTAGGGGTTATTAGATAGACAACGTTAACTCATTAAAGAGAGATACAGGAACATGAAACTGAGGAAAGGCAACAATTGAGAAGTAACCATGGACACGAAGCTATTGCTAGACTACAAATAGAAAGAAATTCCAGGAGGCATGAATACAGTCATCTCCTGTCCTGTGTAACACAGATAATTTCTATTGTGTGGACTAAACACTCAGTTTGGCAAATGTTTGGTTTATTTTTTAAATACCCATAACATCATCTCCTACCTCACATTCTCTTCTACAGTGTAATCCTGACATTATTCCAAATTAACGGTGGAATCTATGCCTTGAATCTAGGTGGTCTTGTCAGTGCTTTAAGAACGTCATGCTGCCTGACTACTTACTAAGGCTGGGCCATAAAGCATGATGCATTTCTATCTTGTTTGCTAGAACACTTGAGCCTGTAGCCCGAGTCACTATAAGAAGTGTGACCACCCTGAGGCCACCATGCTGTAAGGAAGCCCAAACCAGACTGGGGAGGCTGTATATAGGTGACAGCCAAATGGTATCCCAGGCAACCACCAGTACAAGCCAGACCTGTGAGTAAATAACCTCCAGATGGTTTTCCCAGCTGAAACCACACACTGTGGAATATAGACAAGCCATCCTTCTGGACTTTGTCCAAACTCCTGATGCATACAATCTGTGAGCATAATAAGTTTGGGGATGGCATGTTACATGACACTAGAAATTGGAACACTGTAAGTTCACATATACATGTTTTTAACCTTCAAAAAATTGAAACTATAGTTTAGCTATATCCCTACTAAATGATTGGAGTCATTGGCCAATGAATAAATCACAAAGTGCCAATTTTCTGCTTACAGCTTCACAGACTTATAACCATGCCTTTTCTTCAAACCACAAAAATGGAATTCTGCCCAAGTAATACAACTTAAATATCAATAAATCATATATTTTAAAATGCATGGATTTCTGCAGCTATTTAAAGAAATAAATATCAAAGGAATACACTGGTATCTTTCTAACTAATCCATCATTTTTCTTATGTCAATCCCAACATTTTAGCCTCAAACTTCATGGAAGGGACCACTTCAACAGTCCTTCTATACATCAGATTATCTTTGGTTTCTAATGCTAAGTTGTTTTGCAGTCTACAGAGTTATCTAAGTTAAAGAGATGTCCTAATTTACCTGGACAGACTTCCCTTTATTTCCCAAACGTTTTTCCTTCATTTAGAGCTATATGTTGTAGCAGAAAGAATAATCTAGAAAAATTGTGCCTGGTGTACAAGAGACTTCAAGCCCTGCCTCAGCCACTTAATTCCTATGTGAATGGAAATAAAACACATCATTTCCTTGTGCCTCCATTCTCCATCTAGTAAAAAATCATATCTACTTCAGAGGCTTCCTTTTTTAATATATTTTATTGATTTTAACAGAGAGGAAGGGAGATGGATAGAGAATTAAAAACATCGATAAGAGAGAAACATGGATCGGCTGCCTCCTGCACACCCCCTACTGGGGATGTGTCCACAACCAAAGTACATGCCCTTGACAGGAATTGAACCCAGGACCCTTCAGTCAGCAGGCCGATGTTCTATCCACTGAGCCAAACTAGTTAGGGCTTCAGAGGTTTCTTTTTGAGGAAAGAAATGACATAACATTGGTGATTATTTGTGATTATAACACTGATGATTATGATTACCCTTCCTTCTTCTTTCTGCATCTCTGGAAAAGAACAGCCTCTCAGAGTTGTGATGCTTTCTTTGCTCACAGAGAGGTGTTTCTCTGTCTTCCCTTTCCCTTGTTTACACTTTCCCAGGTAATTTTATTTCCAGTTGTGAACTTCCGTATCCATTCTGTACTCATCCTCCTAGCAAACACCTAACTAGAGATCAATGGTGACAGCAATTACGAACTGCCTCTGTTGTTGAAAATAAAACATTCACTGTTAAATGAGATATAAAAATAAGGATTTTTACACCCATTCAAAACAGTTCCATTACAGCCTTAAAAGGCATGAGAGCAGCCATGCTGTTCTTACTGAAGTAAAGGCTGGTGCAGCCACTGTGGAGAACAGTATGGAGTGTCCTCAAAAAACTAAAAATGGATCTCCCATTTGACCCAGCAATCCCACTCTTAAGAATTTATCCTAAGAAATCACAAACACCAATCAGAAAGGATTTATGCACCCCTATGTTCATAACAGCACAATTTACAATAGCTACAATTTGGAAACAGCCTAGGTGCCCGTCAGCAGATGAGTAGATCAGAAAACTGTGGTACATCTACACAATGGAATTCTATGCTGCCATTAAAAAGAAGGAATTCTTACCATGTGCAGCAACCTGGATGGAACTGGAGAGCATTATGCTAAGTGAAATAAGCCAGTCAATGAAGGAAAAGCACCACATGATCTCACTCATTTGTGGATAATAAAGAACATTGTAAGCTGATGAACAAAAGGATAGATACAGAGGCAGTAAAGCATCAAACAGACTGTGAAATTACAGCAGGAAGATTAAAGAGAGATGGGGTAGATAACAGATCAATTAAAGGACTTATATGCATGCATATAAGCATAACCAATGAACACAGACACTGGGGGGTTGGGGTATGCCTGGGAGGAAGGGAGGGGGGCAACGGGGAGGTATGTATACATATAACACAAAAAAAAAAAGAAATATAAAGTCTTCCATTTTCTTCATATTATCAAAGTTTTTTTATTTATGATCCAAAACTAAATTAATGTATCTTTAAGATGCTCAGCAAAATTTTTTTCTCCCCTTCTATATTCCATCTTCCCAGAACCCAATGTCCCTCCTAGGCAACTACTGTCATTAGTTTGGTTTGTTTGTTTTTATTTATTCTTTTTTTTTTTCAGAAAAACTGAAAGCCACTCAGAATGCATCCTTTCCCTCGTCTCTCCCAAGGGAGAGAAGAATGATCATCAATGGCAAGCAGTAGTTGCCAAAGCAACACTGAGAGTCGGCTTCAGGCTCAGAAAAGAATGCTGCATCTCCTCTTCATGGTTTCGGGTGCTCTACACGTTCAGAGAAGCTTCTCTAGTAGCGGACTATAGCAATGATCCCTGAAAGTATAGTCTTTGGCTATCTGTGTTTTTACCTAGTATCATATTTTCCCCACAATTCCACCCAGGATACTATATTAGATTCAGTTATAAAATCTTAGACTCCTTGTAGCTTGTGACAGGTCAGACTTGACTTATTTTTTTATGATCTTGAGGATTTTGAGAAGTACAGATGAGGAATTTTGTATAATTTCCCCCAACTGAGATTTGTCTTTTTTCATGCTTAGACTTGGGTTGTTGGTTTTTGGAAGAGAGGCTACAGAAGTAAAGTGCAATTCTCATCACATTAAGTCAAGGAAACAGGTTATCAACATGAATCATCAGTGTTGATGTTAATCTTTGTGTTAATCTTCCTGGCTGAAGTAGCATCTGTCAGGTTTACTACTGTAAAGGTACCCCTCCCCCTCTTTCCTTTCCATACTGTCCTCTTCGGAAGAAAACTGCTACATGCATTTAGGATTCATTCATGTCTCCTTTTTAATCACTGAATAGGATGCCATTATATAGATGTACCACAGTTTACCTATTGACCTGTTGAAGACTATTTTGCATGCTTCCTGTTTTGGGGTGATTGTGTATAAAAAAATAGCTTTATGTTATTTGTATGCAGGTTTGTACAAAAATATACTTTCAAATAAATTGGGTAAATTTCTAGTAGTGTGATTACTAAATTGTATAGTAAGACTACATTTAGCTTTGAAAAAAATTGTCAAACTGTCTTCCAAAGTGGTTGGACTACATTACATTTCCAACAACAATAAATGAGATTTGCCATACATCCTCACCAACAATCGGTGTTGTCAGTTTTATTTCATTTGTTTAAGCCATTCTAATCATTTAATCTAAGTGTGTAATGGTAGCTCATATTTAATTTGCATTGCCTTAATGTTAAATAATGAGCATCTTTTTTATAAGTTTGTCAGTTAAATATCTTTGTTAGTGAACTGTCTCTTCAAATATTTTGCCCATTTTTTAAATGGGTTGTTTACTTACTTATTATTGAGTTTTAAGAGCTTTTGTATATTTTGGATATAAATCCCTTACCAGATGTGTGCTTTTACAAAAATTTCTCCCAATCTGTAACTTGTTTTTTCATTTTCTTAATGAAAAAAACAGAAGAGCAGGTTTTAGTTTTAGTAAAATCCAACTTATCAACTTTTCCTTTCATAAATTATACACCTGATGTTGTATATAAAACTCATCATTGAACCCAAGGTCATATAGATTTTCTCCTATGTTTTCTTCCAGAAGTTTTATAGTTTTGCATTCTACACTCAGATTTATGATTCATTTTGAGTAAATTTTTGTGAAAGGTATAAGATCTTTGTCGAAGTTCTCTTTTTTTGGCATAAAGATGTCTGTTTCAACATAATTTGATAGACTATTCTTTCTCCAGAGTTTCTTATGCTATAAAAGCAAATATGAATATATTCTCACCCCCCCCCACCTTTATAACACAGATGGCTGTAGTGTAGCCTCACTGTTCTACACCTTAATCTTTTCACTTACTATAACAGGAGATCCTTCTACACACAGCTTCCTCTTTATCCTTACCATTTTCAATATTATTTCATTCGTATTCTCTCACTCAAACTTAAAATCACTTGCTTCTTTATAGCACAAATCCGGATTACAACTACTAAAAGGCCTATTTCTCAACGCTAAGCCAGGCTTACATACTGTGAAAGCAAGATTGAAAATCACATACAAAGGGCGGTACTGAACATTGAGATAAGTAAGTATCAAGCGCTGAGTAGTACAAGATCTTTGGTATACTTCAAAATGCTTCAAGGAGGGGGAAATGGGAGTAAAGATGTGGAAGAAGAAATGTGTCTGGTGCTCTCAGGAAACAGAAAAAGCACATGCGTGAAATGGCATTTGTACAGAGCAGAGAGCAGAGGAGTTGGGAAATAGCCAAAGGGGGCTAATACAGAACCAATCTCTGACATATGACCCTTATCTTGTAGCCTAGTATTTCTCAAACCGCTTTCTGCTATGAGAAAGAGACAGGCATGTTCACAGGCATGAAATACTCCCAAAGGTGTCAAAATTCTTGATATGTTACCTCTAACTCTGGTCCTTTCTCCCTCTTCTCAGCAAGCACATCAAATCAGCGCTCTAATGTACCCTGCCTCCACTCTGTTAGATATATCTCCAGTCTAGACCTGTCTTCTAAGCTGTATACTTGTATAGCCAACTGTCTACTCAACATCTCCACATGGATCCTTCACACTCAGTAAGCTCAAGACGTAACTCCTGATCTTTCATCCAAAACCTGGTCCTCATCTATTATATCCTTATCAAAATTAAAGCTAGAAACCTAAATATTGCCTTTGTCACTTTCCTCCCCCATGACAGATGAGCAACCCATCAGCAAGTCATACTGCTTCTGCTCCTAGATTATCTGTATCCATTTATTCGTCACCTCCTCACTGCTTCCACCCTTATGTACACCGCCATGCTCTTTTACTAGCAATTGATTGATTGCATAACTTCTAAACTTATCTACTTGAACCTACTCTGGTCCCCTTCAATCCATTATACAGCCAAAGTCAACTTTTTAAAACAAAAGCCTAACGGTGTCATCCATCCATCCATTCCAACCACCTCCCACCCTCAAACTTGCAATCCATCAATGACTTCTCATTGCTAATTGAGCTTATGACTAGAATTCTTAAACCACATGCTCTGGCCCCAACCATATTTGCAGCTCCAGTTTGTGCACTCTCTACTTTTCTTTTTGCACATCAACTTTCACTCAAATCTTCAGACATACCACACTTCCTTTCACCACAATGTACTTGCACATTCCACCCCTACTGTCTAGAACACTCCTACTCCTATTCTTTACCTAATTAATGTCTATTCATCCTTCACTCACCTTTGGTGTCACCTCCTACGAAGACTTCACTGATATGAATGCCCCTCCACCACGCAGGAGTTTTTAATGGGACAATGTTCCTTTCCTTCCAAGTACCTATCTCTGCTTCTACTTATACAGAAGATCTGTCTCTCCCACTAATTGCAAGCTCTATGTATATACAGACCATACATGGTTTTGCTCATTATTGCATCTCAGGGCCTAGAAGATAATAGAAACTCAATTGTTATTTATGGAATAAATGACTACATTATTAAATCTCTGGTTTTTATTAACAGTAATAAATTAAAAACGGAACATCTTCAGCTAATTGTACTATATCAAACTGCTTTGACATTGAAGTTGAGAATCACTTTTGTAGAAAAAAGTTCCTTATCAAGAAGGTAATTTAATAAAGACACCATTTAAATAATATACTATTCATAAAACTTACCAACATTTATCAAGTTCTCACTATATGCCAGCCTGATAAGTGCTTCATGTACAATATTTCAGTGAATTCCTAAAATAATCCTATGAACGGGAACTAGCATTATCTTCATTTAACAAGTGAAGAAACCAAGTCACAGAGGTCAAATGATTTGACTAAAGACAAAACTAGGTCATGTCGGAGACCAAATATTGTTCTCACTAGGTGGATGTAAACGGGAGGCCAGAAGGCTGGCCAACCTTGATTGCTCTGAAAGGTCAGAGGTGATTACTCATTGTTTAGTTGAAACTATCTGTTTGTATCATGTTAATTTCTGTTATTTCCTGCCTAAAGGCTAGGGGGGTGTCCCAAAGCCTTAATAAAAGGAAGAAAAAAAACAGAGCAAAATGGCAGTCCTTCCCACTAGAGGAAGGCTCCCGCCTGGCCCCCCAATATCGCCAAATTAATATTTTCTAGTCTCTCATTTCGTTTGCGTGCGGCCTCCTTCAGAACCCGAACCCTGACCCGGGAACCCTGAACCACACGGGACGTTGAAAGAGGTTCTCACAAGGTCAGAGATGCCTGAGCCAGATTCACTCACATGAAAGACCATGAGAATCAACACAGACTTACCAGTACATACATAACTGAAACTAACCCCCAAACTGAAGGGTCACTGAGAAGGCTCTTAGCAAAGTTGCACTGAGAGGGCCCAGCCACTCTGAGCTGGAAATAAGTGGCACAGAACAGACCTCAGATAGAAGCCTCCTCTGTCTGTGGTGTTGATGGTTCCTCAGTACTGGACGCTGAGTGTGAGGGCCCTAGGAAACATGGTCTAGTAATCTCTGGCTGCCTCTGTTAGGAAGACTTGAGCTCTCACTGAAATATATATTGAGGTATAGTGTATGGAAAGTACATATCATAACTGGATTGCTATTAGAACTCAATAAATTCCAACTATTATTCTGGATTGCTATTAGAATTCAATAAATTCCGACTATTTTTCTTATCATTATTCAAATGTTTCTTTGACAAGGAACTTTATTTTCTACATTAATTCTCAACTTCAATGTCATAATAGTTTGACATTTGCACTGGTTGTCGGGAGCCACCTGGCAGCTGCTTTTATATCTTTTCTTTCTTGCAGAGCATCTGCAGGGGAAGTGGCCACAGTGCCAAGGCTGACTTCCAGGAGGTTAGAGGTGCTGTCAGGATCATGCCAGTGGCGCTGTTTCCTTGGCCTTCGGTGCCTGGCCTATTTTCCGAAGATTAGAACTGAGGAAGTGAGTGGCTGCCACCAGGCTGGTGGGCTGCAGGGATGGATCAGTCAGCTGAGCGGCGCTCCTGCTGTGGGAGTGCACTAACCAGCAGGGGGAAGCTCCTGCATTGAACATCTGCCCCTCTATCAGCCATGCACATCATAGCGAGTGGTTGACCAGTTTGGTCATAATGGTCGCTTAGGCATTTATATATATAGACAATACTAGGGGAAATTATCTTTAAGTAAACTGTGTTGGTAAACTGGTTTTAGAGTAATTCATTTTGGACAAACATGTAAGCCTAATCTCTTACAATTCACAAGGTAGATGAAGGGCTTCAGGACTGCCTCTTGCATTTGATAAAATTTCAGGAAGCTGGTGTAGCCAGAGTTCCCTCGCCTTCCACAAACACTAGCAGACTTTAAAATTCATCCATTCTCACTGCACAGCCCAAGCTCCTGTTATGTTCAATATCTCCATCATGCTCGCTACAGGCTGAGGATGCTTCCTGCCATCACCATCCTCAAGTTGCTTTCATCCTAATCTCTGACCAGCTCAAACCATCCACGCATCTGAGAAGCGGAGCCTCTGTGAACACAGAGTGTTTTAAGGCCTAGCCAGCTGTTTAGAATACTGTTCTCATACATCAGGAGTTTGAGGGTTTTAATCCTGATCAGAGCATATACCTAGGTTGAAGGTCTGATCCCCAGTCAGGGAGTGTATAGGAGGCAACCAGTCTATGTTTCTCACCTCTCTCATACACATTGGATAGTAACCAAATGCAATGTGTGATATCTCCCCCACCCTCTCTCTTTTTCTCTCTCATCCTCTCTAAAATCAATAAAAACATATCCTAAAGTGAGGATTTTTAAAAAGAGCTCCACAAACTTTAAGGGGCATGTGAGTCCCCTTGTTAACATGCCGATTCCGATTAAGAGGGTCCAGGCTAGGGGATACTGTGCCTCCAATAAGCCTGGGTGATGCTGCTCTGCTGGCCTGCAAGCCACACCATCTGTATCTAGATCTTGAAGTGAAGTACAGCTGTTGAGATGTGCAGGTTGAACTGGAGGTGAAATGCACTGGGTAGCAGAAGGCATTTCAGAGATCATCTTCTCTGCTTTTGGAGAAGAAGGCCAAAAAGGAGACTAGAGATTGACTCATATGTTCTTGGAGTTGGAAACTGTGCCTAAAACTTTTCTCTGCAACCAAAGAGCATTTTCTTGAAAATTTTTTTCAAAATGCAAAGAAACTTCAAAATCAAATCTCCTAAAAGATGGTGAAGTAATTGCTTTCCATACTGGGAACTTCACGGTCACACAGATTATATCCCTGCCTACCTTGAAAATGCATTCTTAAGAAGAGTTCCTACTTTTCCATCACACCCAGAGGCCGAGAAAAACTACTTTTCATGCTAAGCATGTCCTTTAACAGACCTTACAATGAAATATAAAAAGAAACTCTGCTGGCCTACTTAAACCACAAGGGAGTTAGATAAGTAAGGTGAAGAAAGAGGTTGAGGAAAGGAATGGGGTTAGGATAAGTCTACATGTTACTCCCCATCCTAGTCCTTCTTCCACAAAAAGATCAACAGGAGCACACCTTCTCATTATAAGACTCAAAGACAGTCTCCCA
>PVJN01014566.1:0-46286 GCA_004026805.1 Lasiurus borealis | reverse complement strand
AGGCCTAAACAGGTGGTCAGACATCCCTCAAGGGGTCTCAGATTGGGGAGGATGCAGGCATGATTGAGGGACACCCCTCCCCGCCTTGTGCACTAGGCCTCTAGTATTATATAATATCAAAAATAGGAAACTGACATTAATAAAATTCTGTTAACTAAATACAGATCTCACCCAATTTTTACCATTTTTAGATATGTTTATGTATATACATATATATATATATATGTATATGTATATATATACATACATATACATATATATATGTATATGTGTGTGTGTGTGTGTGTGTGTATATATACATAGTTCTGTGCAATTTTATCCCATGAATAGATTTATCCAACCACTCCCACAATCAAGATACAACCAGCTCCAACATCATACAGGAATTACTTTGTATTTCCACTGCTTATTAGCATAACCTGTACCTCAATCCCTGCCCTGTCTTCTGCAAATACTAATGTGTTCTCCTCCTCTATAGACCTGGCATCCCTGTCTGTTTCAGAGATGGCATCACACACTATCAAACCCTTCGCTATCCTTTCCTCATGGAATTGTCTTTGCCCCACTGTCAAAGATCATCAGACTGTATCTGTGTGGCTCCATTTCTCAGTTCTCTATTCTACTCCCTTGTTTTGTGTGTCTAATGTATAACCAATAATGTGCTTTCTTGATTTTTGCAACTTTATAATCCTAATAAAATAACAATATGCAAATTGTCACTCCAACACACAAAATGGCTGCCCCCAAGTGGTCAAAGATGACTGACCCCATGTGGACACAAGATGGATGCCACAAGATGGCCAGCAGGGGAGGTCAGTTGGGAGGGACTAGGCCTGCAAGGGAGGTCAGTTGGGAGCAATCAAGACTGCAGGGGAGGGGAGCTAGGGATAAACAGGCTGGCAGGGGAGCAGTTAGGCATCAATCAGGCTGGCAGGGGAGTGGTTAGGGAGTGATCAGGCTGGCAGGCAGAAGGGGTTAGGGGTTATCAGGAAGGAAGGCAGGCAGGCGAGCAGTTGGGAGCCAGCAGTCCTGGATTGTGAGAGGGATGTCCAACTGCCCTTTTAGGTCCAATCCTACCTAAGAGTCCCAGATTGGAGAGGGTGCAGGCTGGGCTGAGGGACACACACCGCCCCCTCCCCCGTGTATGAATTTTGTGCACTAGGCCTCTAGTAAATTATAAAATTGCATAGTGTATATCCTTAAAATTCTTTTTGTTCTTCAGTATGCTGTTGGCTATTTAACTTTTTTTTGTCTTTCCTATGAACATTATAGTCAGTTTGCTTATATGTATCTACAAAATAATTTGCTGGTATTTTGTTTTACATTTAAATTCTTTATTGTTGAAAGTATTACATGTCTCATTTTTCCACAATTGACCTCTCCCTGCCAGCCCTCCACCACATGCCCTAATCTCCTGTCTGTTTCCATGGATTATGCTAATATGCATGCATACAAGTCCTTTGTTTGATCTCTCACTCTCACCCAGCCTCCTGCTTGTTGGTATTTTTATTGAAATTGTGTTAACTCTGTAGATCAAAATTGGAAAAATTTACATCTTAACAATATTGATTCTTCAAATCCATGAACATGGATAGATTTCTCCTTTTATTTAGATCGACATCAGTTCCTTTCATCAGAGTTATCTTGTTTTCTCTATAAAGACCTTGTATTTCTTTTGTTACATTTATATCTAAGAACTACTTTTTAAAATTTTGGTGTTATTTTTATTTCGAGTTTCAATTATTCATTACTCTTAGATGAAAAAGCTGTTGACTGTATTAATCTAGTGTGTCCAGTGACCCTAATATACTAAACTATCATAAGAAGAAATTAAAATAGAAATCATCAGGAGTGGTTATATTTGACAAAATATAAAAAGGACATTTCATTCAAGTGAATCACGGTTGTATTTCAATTCTAACTCATCATTCCTCCTGTTGTCTACAAAGGAAAAGAAGCAAGTTATTTAAATATTGAATGTGCTCCTCTTACATAGAGCAGGCTATCTTGAAAATTTTGCAGATATATATATATCCTAATAGATCAAATATATATTACTAGCATTATCATTATGGGAGATATAATGATGGAATAAGATAATTTATAAAGAACTTCTTGGAGCAATAAAATTTAGCTAAGGATAAAAGAATGTAATGCTTTGTTCTTTCATCTCTATCCATAGCTTTATTTCCTACTAGAGGCCTGGTGCATGAAATTTGTGCATGGGTGTGGTCCCTAGGCCTGTCTGGTGAGAAAAGAGCAAGCATCTGGCATGAAAGGGCAGGTCCCAGCTGATCTCAGGTGCCCACCTCCATCTGAGTCACTGCGCCCGAGTCCCCATTCAGAGATGTGGTGAGCACAGCTGGACACTGTGGGCTGGGGTGCAGCGTGGACCTCTGGGCTGTCCAGTGGCACGGCACAAAGCCAGGAGTGCAGGGCGCTCTTTCCCAGCTAGCCTCACGGAACAGCTCCTGCATGAACCCACAGGAGCCTGACTGACACCCGAGGTCCCAGTGGCCTGACTCACCCGAAAGAGGCCACATGGGTGCAGGGAAGACTCCTCACAGACACCCAGCACCTGAGCATGAGGACTTCCCCAACAGGTGAGCTCTCGGGGGAGGGCTGTGAGGGGAGTGATAGTGAGATCAGCAGACACCCCGCAATCTCACTGCACCTCCGTCCCTGTCACCCCCACCCAGGTAGCTGATGCCCACCGTGTTCCACGCCACCCCCAGATGGTCAGCACATGTCATAATGCATGATCGCACTCCTGGTCTCCCTGTCAAACTAGGGTCGATTGACCGCCCAAGTGGACAATTTGCATATTAGGCTTTTATTATATAGGATCAAATTATCATAAAGATTAGAAATAAAAGTGGATTCTAGTCCAGGCTTAGCTGCTTCTCCATTTTGACTATGGGCAAGTCATTTCGTCTTTGAAACTCAATTCACTCATCTACAAAATAGGAACCCTAATATCCACCCACCATTTCATGGAGTTTTCATAAGGTTCATACTGGTGAGAAAATATCAAAGCACACTGAAAATAAAATAGAGGAAAAACTCCATTCAAGTAAAAGCATTACTTTTCGTATCATATGCTACCTCTGTGCATAAATTGTAGTCACTTCTATCAACATTATTTGTAAAATCTCAGAGAAATTAACTCCCTATTACAAGAGCTGATTTTAAACAGGCAGTAGAAGGAACAAATTTTACACCAGTTATTTTATCCCTTAATTAATATTTTACCCTAAATTATTCTCCTAATTTGATGAAGCTGTTTTTGCTAACCATCCCTCTGTGCCAGGATTCTTATACGTCAAATTCTGTTCCTCAAATAGTTTTTTAACTGCAGATGAATTGTTTGTGCCTGTGTGTGAGTTATGTCATCTTCAGTAAACAGGGGTATCTTACTTTCTCCACACTGATCCTTATTTTCCCCTGAATCTTTCCTTGGGTAAAGAAAAGATTTCCTTTCATGTATCCTTATGAGAAATGCATTTCCCCCCACATACCCCAATCCTCCTGAGGGACCCTCTTCCTCTGTAATTCCAGGTGGAAATAAGGCATTGATATATGCTAAGTCTTTATCCACAGCCCTGAGGAAAATAGTGAAATGCCGCAATGGATGAGTAATTGGTTTGTGAAACAAACCTGGAGGCAACAACAACAAAAACAACAACCACTGAAATTTGTATTTCATCTCGTTTGTTTTGACAGTTGCAGGAATTCAAGTCCAACTGTGCAAGTTAATACAGGTAGGTAAAGGGACATAGGGGAAAAATATGTTTACTCAACTAAGACTCAAACACACTAAAGCATAAAAAAACACATTAATATGTGATTAAATATGGCAACACTTTTCTCAAATGATTTTGCTATATACATTGTCAGATTGTCCTGAATGCTTTTTTTCAGACTCTGTCCTCTACCATGATAAATACCAACACATTGAAAGCATCCTCCCAGAGAGCCCACAGTCACTGAGAGCAGCAGGCCACTTTCTGGTCTCAGAGCAATGCTCTTCCTGCACAGAATGCCTGGATCTTAAAATAAATTTTAAAAATTACCTACTTCCTTCAAACTCAGGTTGTTTTTTTTCCTTTGTATGTGATGTAGGGGAAAAGGGGGCATTTTGAAAAAGGGATATGGAAACAATGTAGACTAAAAATGAAAAGAATGAATAAGGTGAATTATCAAGATATAGAGATGAAGCCCTGAATGGTTTGGCCCAGTGGATAGAGCATCGGCCTGCAGACTGAAGGGTCCCAGGTTTGACTCTGGTCAAAGGCATGTATCTTGGTTGAGGGCACATCCCCAGTAGGAAGTGTACAGGAGGCAGGTGATTGATGTTTCTAACTCTCTATCCCTCTCCCTTCCTTTCTATAAAAAAAAAAAATCAATAAAATATTTTTTAAAAGATAGAGATAAAAAACATTACTGAAATATTATAATATAAATATTAAAAAATGATTCAAATCGGGTGTAACCAGGGAGTGAGATTATAGCTGAGGTTCAGTGGGATGGGATTTTCAGCATGGAGTTTTTGGTACTATTGGATTTGTTTTTACTAGGCACACTTTAGTAATGATAACAATAATAATAATATCCTATCTAATGAATTGGTAATATGCAAATGGTCATTACACCGTGATGTGTAATCATCAACAGCAGGAGGGTGGGGCAGCGAGCTACAAGCTGTGGAAAGCTACAGGACGGCAGGGCAGCGAGCTACGAGCAGAGGAGAGGGGCCGGGATGCCACTTGAGGCAAGTGGCATCAAGCTACTCATGCACAGATTCATGTGCAGGGCATGAATAGTAAGTCAATAATAATATCAATATGACTACAGACCAAAAGAATACAAGCTGAAATAGAATGATACTCTAGTCCACGAAATAATGAAATCATATTTTACAATTACTAGTCTATTGAAGCATTATAATAACTCTGAGTTATACAAACATTTCCCCCATTACTCAGATAAACAATTTCAGTTGGAAAAACTTAAGAGGTCTCTCTAAAAGTCACCCAGAAAGTTGGGGACACAGTAACTGGGAAGTCACCTGTCTCCTAAATTAAGCTGGTATACTCCTTCCTGCTTACCACATTGAAAGATCAGTTCCTAAGGCACCAGTCACTAGAGCAAGAGAGATTTAGGGCAAAGGCAAGGAAAAAAAATACCACTTTAGTTAAAGAAACAGCAACCTGAGAGATTATGGAGTCAAAAGTATCAACTGATTCAAGAAAGTTTTAAACAACAAATATGAGAACAATTGGTCCATACAGATCATGAGAAATTACACATAAAATAAAAACTTTGCAATTTTAGGAAAACACAGATGTAAGGGACCCAGAGTCTGACACGATGGGGCTCTGTGTTAGATTCTAGCACAGCGGTTCTCAACCTGTGGGTCGTGACCCCTTTGGGGGTCGAACGACCCTTTCCCAGGGGTCACCTAAGACCATCGGAAAATGCAGATATTTACATCACAATGCATAACAGTAGCAAAATTTCATAGTTGGGGGTCACCACCACATGAGGAACTGTATGCAAGAGTCGTGGCCTTAGGAAGGTTGAGAACCACTGTTCTAGACTGAGAGGTCAGCATAGACAAGCAATGCATTTCTTCCACTCAAGTAAGATCAATAGAAATGTGTAAGCAAGTACCGACTTGCACATAACTTCTACAGATAAACAGCAACAGTAGACCCATAGCAATTTACATCACTCCCCCATTGCTCATCCAACCCTCTGTGCAAAAGAGGAGGCTCACCGATGTCTTTTCAATTGTTCTCACCGATTGCCCTAAAAATTTAAACACATATCCAGCAACAGGAAAACAGCACACTAAGACCTAACCCAAGAGGGATTGGTGGGGGGATATTCAAGCAGAAGAAAGTGGGAAGACCATAAATAAAAACCCTGAAAAACAGGAAGACATTAAAAACAAGAGCTGCCGAAACCGGTTTGGCTCAGTGTATGGAGCGTTGGCCTGTGGACTGAAGGGTCCTGGGTACGATTCCGGTCAAGGGCATGTACCTCGGTTGCGGGCTCGATTCCCAGTGGAGAGTGTGCAAGAGGCAGCTGATCGATGTTTCTCTCTCATCGATGTTTCTAACTCTCTATCCCTCTCCTTTCCTCTCTGTAAAAAATCAATAATATACATTTAAAAAAACAACAAGAGCTGCTCAAGCTAGGTCAAAGCCGGGGCGGGAAGAGAGGAAGAGCCTGGGATTTCAGAGGAGGGGCAGAGCCAGCTCCTGCAGCGTATTATATGTATGTCAATCAATCTTCTCCCCAGAGGCCCTCGTGGTTCACTCCATTCTTGTATCTGTGCAAAGAGTCATATGTAAAGAGAAGCCTTCCCTGACCACTGCAAAGTAACATGTTCCCTCTACCATCCTCTAGCCCTTTTTCTTCCTCTCCTATTTTTCTCCCACAGTCTTTGCTATGCATTTAATTTTTTATTGAGACACCATTTGTTTTCCCCATACAATACAGACTGAAGAATAAAGGGATTATTTCTCCTTTGTTCACTGCTATACATGCTCTATAATATCTGAGAGATAAGTGGATGGATGGATGGATGGATGGATGGATGGATGGATGGATGGATGTACTTGCTTTTGTTCTTCTAGCTGGGTGATTTGGGTAATTCATTCACCCTCTCCACATTTGCATGCACGAATCTCACTGAAAGCTTTAGGATCACTCTGTGAGCTTGTTAAGAAAAAAAAAAAGTGGATACAATGCTTAGCTCCCATATTCTGATTCAAGGGACCCTGAGTGACAACAAGGAACCCCAATGTTTAACAAGGTACCTGAGATATATCTGATGGGCGGAGGGTGGGAGGAAGAGGGGGGGAGAGGAGGCACATTTTAAGTAGTACTAAAGTGGTCAATATTCTCTGATTGGTTTCTATCTTGCACATGACTTATTTAGTGACACCTGTTTTGATTGTTGATCCCTGTCTCACCCTTCATACTCCCTAAATTTTAGTTTATCATGTGAGGCTCACCTGCTCTCACAGTAAAGACTGCTAACACCAATAGCTGACCTTTCTTGGAATTAAGTAAGAGTGGTGGGGAAAGCAGCAGATAGGGCAGAACAAAGGAAGATTATCAATCATCCCATTTAATGACAACAGGATTGATGTGAACATTGCTATTAATTATTGCCCCTCCTTTTAAAAAGGAAGAAACATGGTCAGAAAGTTCAAGTTTCGAATCGTCACACCAACGGGGTAGGAAAGGCAGAAGAACAAAATGGACAGGGAAGATTATTGTGAACAGGAGGTCTGTCAAGTCTCATTTGGGAGTGGGGAGCAGGCCTTCCCCACGATGGACATTAATGAATCATTATTGAAATTAAATAAGGTCAATAAACTGCCTATGCTAAATAACACAGCTTTGGTAATAAATGAAAGAAAAGCTTAATCCCTGTTAGCCAATCCTAAATGAAAGCAATTAAAGAGTGGATCTAAAATAAGGCTAGGGTGTCATATCTGCTTCCACCCAGGCCATGAGTATTGCCGAAAGGCGTGTGTGTGCACGTGTTTCTGTGTGTGCATTGTATACCCATGCACTTGTGTGGTAAACCTTCGGGCAGAGAGATTATTGTCTTTTCCTGACAGACAACAGCTGAATGGTGTTCATCAAAAGCTGGCCCTAGAAAGGCAGCCTCAATAATTAAAACTTCCACTTATAACCTCTCTTTAAGAGGAGACAGGTTGATTTTAAGTATCTCACATCAAATGAGTTAACTTCAGTAATTCTAATTTCTAAGCCCTTAACCCAGTGGTTCTCAACCTTTGTAATGCCATGACCCTTTAATATAGTTCCTCACATTGTGTTAATCCCCACTATAAAATTATTTTCATTGCTACTACATAACTATAATTTTTCATGAACCACAGGTTGAGAACTGCTGCTGTAGAGCCTAAGACCATCGGAAAACACAGATATTTACATTACAAGTCATAACAGTAGCAAAATTACAGTTATGAAGTAGCAACGAAAATAATTTTATGGTTGGGAGTCACCACCACATGAGGAGCTGTATTAAAGGGTCGAGACATTAGAAAGGTTGAGAACCACTGCATCCCTCCTCAACCCATCTCTCTAGGTCACCTGGCAGCTAGTCTGTAGTTTAACCCTGTGTGGCCTGCATGAGGGTAGAATCATGTGTTCTCAGCCAGGTAGTGAAATGAAGGCCACTCTGTCCAGGATCCTCAACCGTGCAATAAGACTGGCATTAGACCATCAGCGTGAACAGAAAATAGCATTTCACAAATGTCAACTTTCATCTCTATGTAAATTCAACCAACATATTTAAAAGAATAATTTATGAATATGTATGTTTATATTATTCATCCAAAAAGGTCTGTGAAAATTACATTTAAAAAAATGGTTTATTTTATAAAACTCACTCATTGGCTGTACATGAAGCTACAGAATAGAGATCCATCTCTTATTCAAATTAAACCGCATCCACTAAAATCCTTTATGCTCAAAGAGGAGTGGTGCTGAGCACCAAGGTCCCGGTATGAAGATGTGTTTTGAAATATTAAAATGAGCCCACAAAATGCACATTTTAAAAATGACTACCCATTTGAGCAATATAAAACCAACAATGACTAAAATGTTAATATTTATTCAGAACTGGGTAATACCCTCAGCACCAAACAATTATCTTCCTCTTTTCATCCTCAGGGTCCGGCACAATCCCCAACATATAGTGTATGAACTCGAGGCATGTATTTGTGATTAGAGATAGATTTCATCATGCTGCTTCTGAAGACTATAGAGACTATAGACTTTGCATCAGTCAGGGTTCTGCAGAGACAACAGGGGGTGTGTATGTGTGTACTATGTAGTGACTAGAGGCCCGATGTATGAAATTCATGCAAGAGTAGACCTTCCTTCCCCTGGCTGCTGGTACTGGCTTCCCTCGCAACCCTGGCTTCATCCGGAAGGTCGTCCAGAAGGACGTCCAGTCTAATTAGCATTTTGTGCTTTTATTATTATAGATTGTGGATCTGGCCATTTTAAAATGTATAGGTTAGGACAGCAGAGTGGAAATTCTGGTAGGACCTCCAAGTTAGAGTCATGAGGCAGAATTTCTTACCTAAAAAACCTCCTGTGCTCTTAAGGCCTTCAGCTGATTGGATGAGGTTCCTCCATATTATCAAAGGGCATCTCCTTTAAAGTCAACAGTCTGGAGATGCTAATCACAGTTATAAAACCTTTTTACAGCAATATCTGATCCGGTGCCTGACCAAATAAACGGGCACCATAGTGCAACGAGTGTCAATTTGGAAAGAGCAGAGTGCAGCACACAATGATTTGAAAGCAAATGGAAACTTCAGACTGGAACATAAGTCGGAAGCCTAGCCAAGTTGCCAAGTTCTCATTAAGATAAAATGAAGTTAACTCAAGAATACTGTTAGAAAACTGGCTTGTGGAAGAGATGCATTTATTACAGAAGGAAGACCTAAATCTGAGCACTTTCAACCTGTTGCAGTGAGAGTATATGAAGTATACACTAGACATAGAAAAATGGAAATGCAGGGAGATTCGGAAGATAATAGCATCAACAACAACAGTATTATTTATGTTAGTTTGCATTATTAGAAAATTGCATTAGAGTGTTAGCTGGTGTGCAGAAAAATTAAAATAAATAAGCTTATGGTATTAATATATAAAAGAATTAACAATGGCAGGATTATTTTAAGGAGTGTATCTTTAAGACATTGAATTTTTAAAAAATATGTTTGTATTGATTTCAGAGAGAAGAAGAGGGAGAGAGAGAGAGAAACACCAACAATGAGACAGAATCATCAATCTGCTGCCTTCTTCATGGTCCCCACTGGGGATCAAGCTCAAAACTGGGTGCGTGCCCTGACTGGGAATGGAACCATGACCTTCTGGTTCATGGGTCAGTGCTCAACCACTGAGCCACACCAGCCAGACAATACACTGAATTTTTATTTAAGCTCAATATTCAATAGTTTATTGGACTCCTTTGGGGGGCCTTTGAAATTTTCAGTTGTGCATACTAGGAAGAGTTTTAGGCAGTCAGCATAATTTTATTAAGGAGTACTTATACATAGACTAGAGGCCTGATGCACAAAATTCATGTATGTGTGGAGGAGTGTCCTTCAGCCCAGCCTGCTCCCTCTCCAATCTGGAACCCCTGATTGCCCCTAACTGCTTCTGCCTTGCCCTCTCACAATCTAAGACTGCTGTCTCCTACCTGCTCACCTGCCTGCCTTCCTGATTGCCCCTAACCGCTTCTTCCTTGCCAGGCTGATCACCCCCTAACCACTCCGCTGCCAGCCTGTTTTCCCCTAACTGCCCTCCCCCACAGGCCTGGTCACCCCTAACTGCCCTCCCCTGTAGGATTGATCACCCCCAACAGCCCTCCTTTGCAGGCCTGGTCTCTTCCAACTGCCTTCCCCTGCTGGCCTTCTTGTGGTGACCATCTTGTGTCCACATGGGGACAGGATCTTTTGACCACATGGGGCAGTCATCTTATGTGCTGAAGTGATGGTCAATCTGCATATTACTCTTTAATTAGATAGGATAAAGGCCTGGTGCATGAGTAGGGGCCAGCTGGTTTGCCCTGAAGGGTGTTCTGGATCAGGGTGGGTGTTCCCTTGGGATGTGGGGTGGCCTGGGCGAGGGGCCTGTGGTGGTTTGTAGGCCGATCAGGCCCCCTGGCCACCCAAGGGGAGGCCCTGGTATCTGGGATTTATTTATCTTCTACAATTAAAACTTTGTAGCCTGGAGCTGAATCAAGCCTTCTGCTGGCACAGCCATTGAAAGTTTGTTGCCTTAAGTAGAAACCTGGGTCCACCAGGGTGTGTTTGGCTTTTTCCATTGCCAGGGGCAACCCAAGCCTCCCTTCTGCTCTCTCTGTGGCCATAGCCATCTTGGTTAATTTGCATGTTTGCTCTGATTGGCTGGTGGGCATGGCTGGTGGGTATAACAGAGGTACTGTCAATTTGCATATTGCTCTTTTATTAGTTAGGATGATAGAGACAAAGGCCTGATCATCAGCCATGCTTTGTATAGCATCATGGCTAAGAGGTTCAGCTTTCCACATACAACTTAGCTCAATTCCACCACTAACCCTTGAAGACTTTGAAAATTTGACCAAATACATCACCATTCTAACTCTCAGTTTCTTCATTTGGAACACAGGGATAGTATTTATTACTTCCCATTGGTTTAATTTGGGGATCGAATAAGGTAGCTATGTAAACTGGCAGAACCAAGATTCCAATTTCAATATTCTAACTCCAGAACCCCCAATCTTAAAAGGATGATGCTACTATCACCTTTGCACTCCACCTACAGGATTTGAGTGATCTGGAAGCACACAAATATGTCTAGGAACACAGTGAATTCTCAGCACAGAAATTATAATCTAGAATCATTCATTTTGCATGTTTTAGGCATTTGATAAAATAGATGAAGAGGACAAACATCAGGCTTTGGACATCATCTGAGACCCAGCAGGAAATCAGGAGAGGCTGGAGAGTGGAAGAGAGAGGGGGGGAGGGAAAATGAATGATGTGGACAAGAGCAAGGCATTTCCTGGAGGCACTTGAGAGAGAAGACGGTGTGCTACAAGCTTGAGGTATCACATTTTGTCTTTGATTGCTTTATTCATCACAAACAAAGTCAGTCTCTCACACAAGCGCTTGTAATGGGAATCAATACAATTCAGCCCAGACAAGTTGATTCCTGTCCCGTGATAAAGGCTGAGTGTTCAATATACCTAGTCCTGGGGAGAAACCTGTGATTTATGAGCCGGTCTCTCTTTTTATGCTAACTGGGGGAAAAAGGAAAGTATTGCCCCTAAATTAAGCTTGAGGGTTGTTGTTGTTGTTTTAAATAGTGTTTTAAATACACTAGAGATCATTATTTTAAAAGATCCTCAGATAAACAGTTTTTAAAGCAACAAAATGTTTTATAAAAAAGTGCATAAGTCTGCGTCCTTCTTGTTTACTGCTGTACTTCTATTATCTAGTACAGCTTGACACATTGGAGACATGCCATAAATATTTGTAGAATGAATGAATATATTTGTAAACCGATGATCATAATAGTATCTGCTTCATAGACTTGTAATGAATACATTGGTTTATATAAAGCTTTTAGTAAGTGTCTCGATTACAATAAGTGCTCCATAGGCACTTATTTACATATTAGCAAATGATTTTGGCCAGAGATCCTGATATGCAGTAATATGAGGTTATGTTTACGAGGGGTACAAATAATTAGACCAAGAAAAATACCACAGGCCATCTTCAGGAGTTTGTACTTTATTCCATTGGTAATGGAATAGGGTTTTGTTCTGTTTGTTTTTTAACCCTTATCCAAGAAAATGTAGGAAGTTCAGTAACTTAATAGCTAGACACAATTATCGGGAAGTTATTAATTTAATCTCTCTTTCTTCAAATACCATCAAAGACAAAAATGTGACCATGCCTTCCTATAGGAAAATCTGCAATGTTTCCTGGTAATTTTAATTTAAGGTAACTTTATTTTTACTTTGCATTTAACCCAAACTCTACCCAATTTAATATATATAAACTTATTGAGCTCCTGCTACACACCCAGGTCTGTGGTGGATGGATGATGAGATAAATACAGTGTCGATTCTCAAGAAAAGATTTGGGAATTATACCGCCCTCCCCACCCTCGCCTAACAGCAGCCTCTCCTCTGTCCTTAGCCTAATTTATAGAGCCTCTGACATCTCCTTTTCTTTACCTGTGTGTACATGTGTACACACGTTTCAATGTGTAAATACACCGAGAAACAGAAAGTGAAACATTGCGTTTTCTAAGTAAAATACTTGGTGTTAAGATGTTTGCATGCATTATCTCATTTGAATGATCTCATTCAATCACTCCATGAGTTAGGTCTGATTTTCACCCTGTTTTGTCAATATTTTAATATGTGAGGCTCCAAAAAGTTAAACAGATGCCCAAGGTCATGCAACTTTTTAAAGGCATACCCAGGTCAAACTGACTCCAAAAACCTGCACCCCGATAAGAAAGATACCCAAACTCTTTGAACCTCAGTTTATCTGTTTAATAAAAGACCTTCAAAACTAGAAGACCAGGTTTCTCCAAAATCTGACCGTTTACTGGAGGCAGACAGACCTGAGTTCAAATCTCAAACCTACTACAATACTTATCAACCTTGAGCAAGTTTCTTAACCCTTTTAAATCTCTGTATCTTAATTAATGAGATAAATATAGTATCATCTATCTCCATGGTTACAGTAATAGTTTATGGAAATGGAGGAGCACTGAACACAGGGTTTGGCACATGGTATATTTTAATAAATGGTGGTGGTGGTGATGTTATTGTGATTGCTGATAATCTTTCATCTGGTCTAGCCACTTCTTTGTGATTTTATTCTTGGGTTATTTTATTTGTCAGCTCACCACACTGTAGGTGTGTTCTCTTTCAGGTGTTGAGAATAAAGCACCTGCAAATACCACTCCCTTTGCCAAAGGAAAGCAGAGCTGAGTATCTGAGTGGGGGACAGGTAGGAGGCGCTAATGGCACAGCATATGCTCTGGGATTATACACCTGTTTATGCAATTCATTGAAAAACCTGCCTCTTCAGCCTATCAACGATACGCTCTCATCACTGATGTTTCTATCCCTCTCTCCCTCTCTCTCTCTCTCTCTGAAATCAATAAAAACAGATTTAAAAAGAAAAAGAAAAAGGAAAATCTACCACCTTCGGCAACCCCCCCTCGCCCCGACTCTCCCTCCACCAAAATATATCATATATCCTGCAGAACGGCTACTTTGATGTCTTTTATTTTTCCCTGAATCTCTTTCAGCCACTTATTTCATCACAATGTTGCAGCCTTCGCTGTAAACAGCTTCTCTCCACAGTTCAGAAAACCCTTTTGCTGGTACTTCACAGAAAATAAATTTCATGATGACTACAAAGCAAAAGTCCATGACAGCAGAAAGTGTTTCTCTCCTTGAGGATAACCAGACGGCAATCAAAAGAAACATTTAATCATTTTCTCCCCAAAAATGCAGGTCTTGAATAAGACAGATATGTGCATTTCCTCTAGGCATTTTTCTAGAAGTTTGGGGAATGTGGGTTGGGGTAGAGGGGGGTGAAGGACCTGTGAATAAGTCAAAATAGAGTGGGGCTCTCATACCTCCAACCTCAGGGCTGAAATTTCTTGGAAAATGTCCAAAGTCTCACCTACCCCAAAATAACAAATCCACCCAGACAGCTTCTCACATCTGCCAATCGAACAGTAAGAAAGAGCAGTTTAGCACAGTAACTTTCAGAGAGCTGTACTCCGTAAAGAGGTTCTGATGAGTGAAATGGCCACAGTACTACAAGTCTGTTGGTTAATTTTGCTAAAAATCTTAAGATGCACGACTTTGGGCCTAACTAGAAACCCGTTTTCTCTTGAAAGGCAAACAGCCATGCCCATGCATTGCTGGCTG
This sequence comes from Lasiurus borealis, assembly GCA_004026805.1. Classification (NCBI taxonomy): domain Eukaryota; kingdom Metazoa; phylum Chordata; class Mammalia; order Chiroptera; family Vespertilionidae; genus Lasiurus; species Lasiurus borealis. The sequence goes on along the minus strand of PVJN01014566.1, from coordinate 31,777 downwards.
TGAGGATTAAACTTTGGCGTCGAGGGTAATAGACAAATAGCGATTCATATATATGCTAAGTAACAACAATAGAAGTATCTTGACAATTAGAAAATGAGAAATATGTACAAGACAGGGGCATAGGCACTGTGGGAGAGGCCAAGCTTATGCCTTCCAGAAACATCCTTCGTATTGGGGGTGGAGAGGTCAATTAGAAAAACATCAAATCACAATAAAAAAACATAGCAAACCCAGCAGCTTTGAGTGCAATTCTGGCATGGAGTCACAATCTAGGAAATCCCAATGTGACAACCATAAGTAATTAAAATACTTTCTTTTCCTTGAAGCCTATTTACGTATACCAAATAGTGATTCCATTCTTAACCCTCTGCAAACCTTAAATTATTTCACTCTCCTCTCCCTCACTCACAGGTCTTCAGAATGTTTCTCCTTTCCTCCATTCCAACATCTCCTTTAAAATTACAAATAAAAACCATCTTTCTCTGCATCAGCAAAGAGCTCAAACAGGCTTGTAGGTTATCCTCCAACCTCTGACTTAGTTGTCATTCATATCAATGTAAGCCTGCGGCCCCTTTCAAATTCTCTAATCCACTGAACTTGGATTCCACACCATAAAGAAAGACTAGGAGCTGACATAGAAAACATAGTTACTCCTCCATAAAAGTCAGTCAGAAGGAAAGGGGGAAAACTGAAAATACTTATAAATTAATATCATTTGCTTTATGCCTGTCCAAGTTGGAAAGAAATGCTCGGTCTACTATATGCCTTCAAAGAAAAGGTACAGCCCAGTGGTGTGGCTCCGTGGTTGAGCATCTACCTATGAACCAGAAAGTCATGGGTCAATTCCCAGTGAGGGCACATGTGTAGGTTGGTGAGCTCCATTCCAGAAGGGGGCGTGCAGGGGGCAGCTAATCAATGATTCTCTCTCATTATTGATGTTTCTATCTCTCTCTCCCCCTTCCTCTCTGAAATCAATAAAAATGTATTTTTTTAAAATGTTACATTTATAACAAAGAATTGTGGTTTTTTTTTAAAGTACAAACAGATGCCTAGTGCAGCAACACTATTGAGGCAGCTGTGTGTGTTGGTATGGTTTGGGATGGTCTGAAAGGTCTAAGTTTAAATATTTGCACCAGATAAAAGAAGAAAGAGAGGATGGAAGGTATGTCCCCTCAAATAAGGCAAACACTTTTAATTCCAAAGCGAAGTACACTGGGACTGATTAAAATAATCGACGGGAGAAACTGAAGGCAAGGGCAGCCACTGCCCATTAACTGACGGTAAGACCCAGAGTAGTGGGCAGAGTGCTGGCCATTTCTCAAGGCCTTCAGGGACCACTCATCCCAAGCACGTGATAAATCTTTGGAATGATGGGCTTAATTCACTATTCAATATTTCATTATTACCTATGATAATAAAAGCATAATATGTTAATCAGATTGTATATCCTTCCGGACGAAGCCAGGGCTAAGAGGGAAGCCAGCGCCGGCAGCCGGGGGAAGGAAGGCCTCCTCTTGCATGAATTTTGTGCATCGGGCCTCTAGGGTATTATAATATGGAAATAGTCAGGTTAGCATTTTATGTGAAATTTGGATGCTAGACTTCCTATATGACATGGTGTAACACTGAGAGTTATGGAAATGATCCCTCGGCTTTGTGAGGAGCTGTCAGGAGATAAAAACCACCACATCTATTACATTGACAGAACGTGATATACAGTGTTGTTAACAGGTACAAGGTTATAGCTAAAGGTGTGAAAAGGAAAAGGAAACTCGGGCATAATGGAGATAGTGAATGAAGAAACACGTCCACCTCTAGGGATGCAGAGGGAAGGGAAGAAGTTGGAGTTTAAAAAAATGTAGAAATATAAAGAAGCTGGCTGAAACTCAGCCTCTTCAGAAAGGCACATCATGAGACAAGGACCCAGACCTCTTAGGATGGGCTGCTTGGACCCTGATGACGTTCCTGAACTTGGAAGAGAAATCACATGGACCGAGACCCAGACTTCTCAACATGGGTAGCCAGGGAGCTGATGTTGGCATCTGGGGATCTGTGGAGATCAGTGTGAGAGGATGGGAAGGAAAGTGTGAGGAAGCTGATTCCATAAGGGCTGGAGAAACTGCAAACAGCATTCAGCTGCTGCCACAGGAATACCTGCTGCTGCTGAGGCAAAGAAGCACATCTGGAATGATGCTTTCAGAACCACAAGCAGGCAAAGAGCACCCAGAGAAGCCTCTCTTATTTTGACAGATCCCAACACACAGACATCCTTGAGACTGGCTCTACCTCAGCTGATTCTATGATTTGTTTATTGAAGCCAATAAATCTCCCCATGTGTGCCTACTCTTATTCCAACCTCGCTTCTGTCACTTCTAATCAAAAGAGTCCTGCCTAAAAGAGAGATGATCCCAGCATAGACACGAAAGCTGTGAGAGATGGTATTCACTTACAGGGAATCAATAAGGCCTCCTGAGTAAGGTGAGATCTGAAACAGCATGGAGCTCCCACACATGGAGAGCAGAGGCGACATGTTCTAGGGAGAAGAAAGATCATGCAAAGAAAGCATAGCAATCAGACAAGAGGAATGTGTTCAAGGCAAAGAGGTCCGTTGGGCAAGACTATAGGAAAGTTAACTAAGGTGTCAATCCCACTGCTGTGTGTGTGGCTGATGTTTCCTCATCTCTCAGATTTCAACTCTGATGCCATCTTCTCAAAGGAGTCTTCCCCAAGTACCCTATTTCACGTCCCTCTCTAGTCACTCACGGTCCAGGTTTGCTTTACTGAATGCACAGCACCGATTTGTACTTAGTTTTGGTTTTATTTTGTTTGTGGTCTGTGTCCCCACTGGAATGAGAACACTCTGCTTAGAAGCATCCTTTCCCATCTTGCTCTCATCAAGTCCCCAATGCTCACAAAGAAGTCTGCCTGACACGCAGCAAATTCTCGAGTGAGCAGGTGGCGAGACCAGCAAGAGGTGCTAAAGCCAGAGAGTAAAAGGTCCAGATTTGGCACCTTGCACTAAGAAAGAACTAGACATAACATGTCTGAGCTTTGTTGTCAGGCGATTCACCTGGTCTGAAGGAGGCAGAGACTGCGGTTACATGCATATACATGGCAAGAAGAGCAGGGTAGGAGGCCACTGAAGACATTTAAGCGATAGGACATGTTCCTTTGGTCTAGCCAGTGATATCAGTGAGTCATTTCCTGAGCCTTCCCCCAGGTGGAGGAAGAATGAAAAATGGTTAAATCTCCCTTCCTTTTCTCTCTCTCAGAGCTGGCCATTCTGCAAAGACTTGCATCTTTCTTCAGATAAGGTTTGGTAAAGATACATGAATGAATGTGCTACACACGAATCCATAACAGCTATTTTGCCCCGGGTAATGACTTTGAAAAGAAATCGGTGGCAATGGCTGCTCGATCAGATAATGAGAGCAGAGTGAGTCTCAGAGCTCCAGCGGCAAAGCCTGTATTTCATTTGTCCCCATCCCAGACACCCCGAGTCTCAGATTAGCCCACTCTTATCTTCTGCCACACAACCTGTTTCTAGGCCAAAGGATTTGCTCCCCACGGACCATGTTCATTCAGTCTTGATTGCTTTGTTTGTTGGAGTTTGCATGTTTTTATAATTGATGTAAATAGCATCCCATAATATGTATTGCTTGGAACTTATTTTTCTTGTAACCTTGGATTTTCATTTGGTTCTATTGAAAGAAGTAGTACTAGTCCATTCATATTTACTATTGTGTTGTTTTTTCCCCGTGAGTGAGTACTACTAATTATTTACACATTGTTTTGTTAAGAAATCCTTAAGTTAATTCTCATTATTTGGGGTTTTACATGCAATGTTACATTGAACAATTTTCCAAATGCTTCGTTGGCACATATGAAATAATTTCTGAGATAGATGTATATCTCCTATATATAAACACACAAAATTGCATATTCATTATATACTTTTGAATAAGCAACTTTATAAAACGTAGCCAACTTGCCATCAAAAGGATTTTTACCAATTCACATTCTCACTGGTGATCTTAACAGAGTTAGCATTTTTCCCCATACCCCTTGCCAAATGCTTGGAATTTTCCAAATATAGTTATTATAGAATGACATTTCACTGTTACTTTAAATTACATGAGCCTGGCAGTTTGAGAGGTGAGCATGCTTTCAGATCTTCACTAGTTGTGTTTCCTCTCTTTTGATTGGCATTTTCATTATGTTGTGCCCCTTGGTCAACTTGCCTTTTTCACTTTGACTTGTAGGAATGCTTTGTAAATTCTTTATATAATTATTTGCCAGTTTTCTTCGTTGTCAATAACTATTCCAAGTCTGTTATTTGTATTTGGATTAAATTTTTTTTAGATTTTGAAATATAATTTTTTCATTTGTGATTTTTCTGACCAGTGTTCAAAAGTATTTCCAAATCCTGATGTCATAGAGATAGTCTCTTATATTGTATTCCTAAAGTTTTAAATGTTGCTTTTCTTGTGTAGAAATTCACTACCTGGAATTTACCTTGCCTTAACTTTTTTCTGTCTCTTCTGGGGAACTCTGTCTCAAGGAGGTATCCTTGGTACCTCCCCCCTCATCTAAATCCCGATTCCTTACAAGACAGCTTAGTTCCTGAGGTCCCCCAACTGCTGCAGCCCTCACTGACTTCCTTTCTCCTCCCTGGACTCCAAAGATACCATTAATCGGGCTTGATTTAATTATTGCTTGATTGGGGATTTTAAAACCCACAGATCTGCAGTAGCAGGAAGTTAACCCAAATGAATGAAGTGGAACTAAGCTAAGACAATAGGAAGTAGAGAGAATTGAGCAGTTAACTAACAATAGCATGTGGGCCCAGACTTGCTCATCATTTGAAATTACACAAATATTAGTATTGCTAGGAATCTGTATTTCACCTAATCATTCTATAATTTCTAATCACTACTTGTCTCCTAAATAAAAAGTGAAGCCATCCAAATATAGAGATCCTGCTTGGTATCTACCACAATTTCAAGAAGAGCACAGAATTGCTCCAGAAATTCCATCACATGTTGGCTGGCAGATCTTATAACTACGCCTTTGAGCACACAGCCATCACCACAGTCCAAAACAGAGGAGACATTTAGAAGATAATGCCACGTGTCAATATAACCAGTTTTATTTCCACCCAAACACGTCTTCAGAAAATGGCCAATGGACAGAAACCTTATTCCAAAGTCCAGATCATCTCAGTATCTAACATGCCACGTTACAATAGGTTATACATATAATAGCATTGATCTATGTGCTACAGAGAGCATTTGCTCATCCCTCAGATATGCATCCTTACATATCACATATATGCACCCTTGTTGTCTTCCAGGGGTTAACACATGATTATAAATCTATTTCAAGCATGCATATTGCTACTTCATTTCCAGAGTCAAGTCCCTTGTACCTAACTTATCACTTTTCTTTTACACTTGATCAAGTCCTGGATAGCTCATTGTCATGGTGAAATTGACCCAGACTAGGAACTGGGTTTGTCCTAGAATACACTTGAATAGGGTACTTAACTTCTCTGAACCACTTTTTTTCCATCTATAAATTATAATAACATCAATTCCAATCTCTCAATATAATACGAGGGTAATAAATCTACCCAGATAACTGAGTTATTCAGGAGATCAAATAAGATTGAGATTAAACCTGTAAAGCTATCTATAAATGTAGGTATAATAAAATGAATCTGAAGGTTTGAAAACACTTTGAAAATGTACAATGTCACTCACATGTTATTTATTATCGGTTGTAGTGCTCTTTTGGTCTGTTATTCATTTGTCTGTCAGCACTCCAGACCAAGTGGGAAAATTTCCAATCGAATTTGCTTTCTCACTGATACATTGAGTGGTGCTTTCCTTTGAGGCCGTCCTATCTTCCACAAGACCCATCTCAGTGAGGAATCTGGGCACTTGTACTGAACTGAGGCAAATCATGTCCTTAGAGAGATAGCAGATAATTCCCCCAGAATGTTCCAAGACCTTGTACAAAGCAAACATGGGACAATTTTCAAAATCAACTTTTGAATGTATCTCTTTATTCCTGTCTGTGAATGGCTTCCTGTCTGGTCCCTGTGTGTCTCTGTATGGATCACAGTGTGTACCAATATGCAAATCCTTGACTGCCTTCATTGTGGGCAAGTCTGTGTGCTTAGAGCTGTGTCTAAACAACTGCCAAGAAGCTTTACTGTGTGTATCTATGTTGTCTTTGTGTGTGGCATATCTTTCTATTCCTATATCTGTGTATACGTGTGTGCATTGATGTATATGCCTATGTCCTATGTTGTGAATACATATGTCTACTCTACGTGCCTGTGTCAGTGAACATCTTGGAATATGACTGTCTGAAGGGTGTATCTGAAGCTCCATAGCATGTGTGTGTTTCTGAGCATGTTTGTGTGTCTATGTCAGTGATGGGTGGGTCTATGTCAACCAAACTATTGTTGAATTACCATATTTTCCAGCATATAAGGTGACTGGGCGTATAAGACAACTCCCAACTTTTCCAGTTAAAATATAGTTTGAGATATAGTCGCCCTATAAGACATCATAATAAGTTGTGATATATTCATACAAGGAACACTACACCAAAATAAGAAAGATGACCCCCAACTTTTGAGAAGATTTTTCTGGGTTAAAAAGTTGTCTTATAGGCCGGAAAATATGGTATATGTATGTGTCTTGAGTTTTTATGTAAAAATAGAAGCATTGAAAAACTTAGTGAGCTGAAACTGGTTTGGCCCAGTGGATAGAGCATCTGTCTGTGGACTGAGGGGTCCCGGGTTTGATTCCAGTCAAGGGCACGTACCTTGGTTGCGGGCACATCCCCAGTGGGGGGCATGCAAGGGGCAGCTGATCCATGTCTCTCTCATCGATGTTTCTAACTCTCTATCCCTCTCCCTTCCTCTCTGTGAACAATCAATAAAAATATTAAATAAAAAAAAACTTTTTTGTGGTCCAGCAATGCTCCTCTGAACTATTCTCTGTTGCTATCAAACAGATCCCCCAGGAAGCATATTGTTCAGAACTTGGCTGTGAAGCAGACTCACTTGAGTGTAATTTTAATTATTATTATTTTTTAAATATATTTTATTGATTTTTTACAGAGAGGAAGGGAGTGGGATAGAGAGTCAGAAACATCGATGAGAGAGAGACAATGATCAGCCACCTCCTGCACGCTCCTCTGTGGAAATGTGCCCGCAAGCAAGGTACATGCCCCCAACCGGAATCGAACCCGGAACCTTTCAGTCCGCAAGCCCACGCTCTATCCACTGAGCCAAACTGGTCTCGACAAATTTTAATTATTCTTTTCTGCAATGAGGCCCAGGCATCTGAAGTCTTCTAAGCCTACCTCATCCTCCCCTACTTCCAGGTAGAGAGCCAGATTTGAGAAGCACCATGCCAGAGAAAAGGCCGAAATTCTTCATGGAAAGTAGCAATGTATGTCCACTTTGTATGTCTTTACTTATATAACAGTGGAGGAGGAAAGATTATTTAAATCTTAGGCAGAAAAGGACTGATCCCCTCCTTTCCTGCCAAGGTAGGGGGGGGGTGCCCCACCAGACTAGGGCCTCTGAGACTACAGCCCCAGACCCACCCAGGAACATAACTGCAGGGAGACACCCTTCCCAGCCTCCTCCTCTTTCAGGCGGCACTTGTTCGCTCCTATTTATAGCTCTGTGTAATTAACAGGACAAAGTGTTTTCTTACTTTACATTTAAACTCTTCTTGTATACTACGGGCCTTTGGCAAACAAAAAGAGGATTTATTAGTGTAATAAAACAAGTACTACATAAAAATTTAAATGCATGTTATGGAGCTTTCTTTACAGAGTAATGAAAAGACGAAGGACAGTAAATAGAACAAAATTGATAGCCTGAAGGATGGAGAATTAAGGAGAGATGAGAAAAGGGTCTAAAAGTTGGGAAGAAATAAAACTGTAGATGTATAATGCTTGAAGGCAGAGCCTCTTTTAGCCCCAAAATCTCCTTGCACAAATTAAAAGCCCACTTTTCTTTAGGAATCGGCCTTATTTGCCTCTTCGGCATCTTCCTGTTTTCAGTGGACATTCTAGGAGCCTGTAGGAGGTGCAGCAGACCCTTATCCCACCTGGAATTCACACACTGAGAGAAAGTCTCCATGATTTGCCTCTGCCACCCATAAGTAAGAACTCAGGTGGACAACCCAGAGGGAAACCAGGTTTACAAACATTCTTCAGACCACCAATGCGTAAAGCTAAGAGAAACAGTAAAGTGATGAAAGAATGTGTGTGGAATAAAGGAATGTTAATACAGAATTTTTAACAAGCTGAAACTGGTTTGGCTCAGTGGATAGAGCATCAGCCTGCAGCCTGAAGGGTCCCAGGTTTGATTCCGGTCAAGGGTATGTACTTTGGTTGCTGGCACATCCCCAGTGGGGGGTGTGCAGGAGATGGCTGATATATGTTTCTCTCTCATCGATGTTTCTAACTCTCTCTCTCCCTTCCTCTCTGTAAAAATTCAGTAAAATATATTTTAAAATATTTTTTAAATGTCAGGACAGAAAGAGTATCTCAGGGCTGCCCTAAAGGAAGCCCACACAGAGCATCAAAAGGAAGCTTTGTAACACGAGCACAGTTATCACCACAGGGATATGTCTTAGGGATGAAATATTTATGGAAAATCACAAGGAAGATACTATTTCTGACTGTTTCAACGGATATCCTTAGCTACCTAATGAGACAAGTATAATTACTATCCCAGTTTCACCGATGAGAAAACCCAAGCCCAAGAGGTCAAATAACAAAATCAAGGTCTGAGAGCATGCAATTGGGAAAGCTGAAATTCCAATTCAGGTCATAGTACTGCCAGAGGAATACATGAGGAGGAGTCTTTTGTGAGAGTGGGGGTTTGAGGTACTGCTAAAATAAGAATTTCCAGAAGCCCCCACAGGAGGATCAGAGATGGTAGAAGATTTTATTGGCGTGATGCTATATTCCCCAGTTTCCAAAGTCCCATTTTCCCCAAGCCAGTCCCGAAACAGGGGCAGCTGAGAGTTCAGCAAAGCCAGAAACAAGGCCAGTGTCCGAGTTTCCCTCCCGTGTTGCAATCATGAGATAGTTCAATATTCTGGTCAGATCGAAGTTCGTTAATGCTTGTGTGGAGTCCAACGTGGCTGTGCCCCAGGTGGGCACAAGGGAGCATATCCCCCTGCCAGAGGAGGGCCTGGAACCCTGCATGCCAGATGGAGAGGAGAAAGGGGGCAGGACTGACTTTGTTTGGAAGTTTTAAATATTTAGGTTTCCTAAGTGTGCAGTGGCCATGCCCATTCTGGCCACCGACTTGCTTTCAGGAATGATGGATCTGTTGTACCCTTCCATGCCACTCAGACCTCCTTGGGCGTGCATCTTAAAACTGCCTTTGTCCTGTCCCTTCCCCCACCGGTGAATGCGGAATAGACTTAGAGAATGTGAAATGGAGCTCTTTGGGAAAGCTGTATAAACAGCATGCCTCTATGATTCGGTCTCCCCTTTACTCCTGGTTAAATAACCAGGTTATTACAAGGACATCAATAGGACTTAGAGAGCCGTGTGCTTAATCAATATACTACTCATTCTCCATACACCCAAGACAAGATAGTAGAGCCACTGATAAAATATTTTAAGGAAAATAGTTGAAAGTAAAATAATATTTACCTACAAGCTAAATCATCCCTTAGGCCTTCAGTTTGTCTCCTTTGATTGATCTTTATTCGTTTGCCCTCATGAAGCATTTTTCCTTTTACTTCATGCCCTAAGTACTTCAACATACGGGGTGGAGCAAAAGTAGGTTTACAGTTATGAGTATGTAAAACAGAGATTGTTCTTGTATTATTATTTACTAATTATTGTGTTATTTTCCATATATGCAGAATGCTCTGGTGAGGATATTTTAGTGGAGATGTTTTAACTGCACTTAAATAAAGTGCAACCAAAGACATGAAATTTCCTTTGTTTGTAATTTGGGGTTTGTATTAATATATGACAAACATGCTTGGGCTTAAGAATTTTCCTATTTTTATATCTATTGCTTCATATATAAAGAATGTCTTTAAGTTCAAAAGTTTCTTGGGTTAAATATAAACAAAAGTAGCCAAATGCAAGTGGAATTATATACAACTGAACCCAAATATGCAAAGAAAAAATAATTCTTACGTAGTCATTGACAATTTTGCTAAAGCCAAACCCTGAAAAAATGAACTCTAATGCTATTAATACTAACATCCATATGTAAATGTAAACTTTTTTCAAAGAATACATTAATGTAACTGAAAAGTCTTATTTTTCCTTTCTGGACTGTAAATATTTTTTCTGTTATAATTATACATGTGAAGTTCAATAAAAGAAGAAAACTTCACTCTGATTTTAATTTTTAGCCACCTTTTTTGCTCATTTCATGCAATGGTTATTAATAAAATAATTACCACATAGAGGGGGCTACTAAAAAAAAAAACTATGCAACTATGCTCTCTGCTGTCAAGAACACTAGGTGTACCATTGGGTAGTAAGTACATGGGTAAATGAAATTAACCCATTATGTTGCTTTTATTTTCCTCGCTCTGCAAGCTCTTTAATATAAATATGGCCACTCCAAATTTCTTAAAGGTACACTGAGTGGGAAAGGCATTTCTTAAAGGTATACTGAGTGGGAAAGGCTACTCTGTGCCAAGTTGGGAAGATGAGTGATGGGAATATGAGTGTTACTTAATTTTAGTAAGAGGTGACAAGAATACATTAGCTACTGTGCACAAAAAAAAAAAATGGCCATAAAGTAAGAGATGCTATGTATTCTGCAATTGCTTTTCTGCATATTTCAGTTAGCACTTCCTAACTCTTAAATTACACATCATTATTTAGTAACTAAAGGTCTGGTGCATAAATTCGTGCACTGGTGTGTTTGTGTGTGTGTGAGGTGGGTAACCTGGGGGGATTGGCCCACTGTGGAAGCAGTGCTCATCCTGGTCTGCCAAGCAGCCCTCTGACTGAGGGAGAGCACTGACCACCAAGGGGCAGCACCTGCATTAAGCATCTGCTCCCTGATGGTCAGTGCATGTCATAGCAACTGGTCAACCAGTCGTTCTAGTCATTCTGCTGTTCAGTCTATGGGCTGATAGATAGATAGATAGATAGACAGACAGGTTCCTCAAGGGTCTAGGAAAGCTGCAACCCCATTCTTTTTTTAAAATATTTTTTATTGATTTCAGAGAGGCAGGGACAGGAAGAGAGAGATAGAAATATCAGTGATGAGAGAGAACCATTGATCAACTGCCTCCTGCATGTCCCCTACTGAGACTTAGCCTACAACCTAGGCATGTGGCCTTGAGCCTGGGACTCTTCAGTCTGCAGGCCAACATTCTATTCACTGATCCAAACCTGCCAGGGAAAACAACTCCATTTTTGACAATCTTCTTGCCTACCGGCTGCCCAATGGTTAGGAAAGATGGTATAACAGAAAACAGAATAAAAGGAAAGTCTCAATCAACTCAATGATGTGTCCCTCAAAAGCTCTGTGCAAGCTTAGTCTTCGCTAGTAAAATTTTATTTCAAATGCAGGAGGGGTGCATATAACTTAATGCAGCATTAATTATCATTGTAAAGAGAATACTGCTTTGAGGTCATTAGCATGCAGCGATAATGTATACCATCTTTTTTTTCTTTTGCCCATTTTTTTGTTAAGGGGTGGGACAAAGACCTACTTCAAGCATCTTCAGGAATACTGGGTGTTACTCTTAGAAACAGAGCTGTCTAGTTTGCTATGTCTGTGAAGATAAAAGTCAAAACACTAGACACAAGCACTCCGCTAACATTCACAGGAAGATTCTTACTTTCTTGAAACACTTGCAACTTGAGGATCAGAAATTGGGAGACTTGAAAGGAAAAAGTGACAATTAAGAACAACAGAAACCAAAGTCTGTCTCCGGTTGTTTCTAGCTGCCAAAGCTTAGGGACAGGCATAGTTTATGTCACCAGCCATTTGGAGGAAGGTGCTTGCAGAATTTGTGCAGACTCTTATACGCTTCCTGTGGACTCTTTTCTGTCCTCCCAAGATGGCACTTCACACAATGCCAACGCACAACTCAGGGCTTCTTCCTTCACATCTGCCCTCTATTGGAAATTATCGCATCTCCCAAAACTTCCTAACAGATGTCTCCTCATTTTTCTCTGTCTAAAAGTAGGTCACTTGGATGCTCTTCAATGCAAGGAAAGCTTAGAAAGTAAATATCTGGCAACAAGTAACAGAATTATAACCATATCCCCTTAAAAATCTATCTCTGGACGAGACCAGTTTGACTCAGTGGATAGATCGTCGGCTTGTGGGCAGAAAGGTCCCGGGTTCAATTCCGGTTGGGGGCATGTACCTTGCTTGCAGTCACATCTCCACAGTGGGGCATGCAGGAGGTGGCTGATCAATGTCTCTCTCTCATCGGTTTTCTGACTTTCTATCTCTCTCCCTTCCTCTCTGTAAAAAATCAATAAAATATATTTTTAAAAAAGAATATAAAAATCTATCTCTGGCCTTAACTGGTTTGGCTCAGTGGATAGAGTGTCAGCCTGCAGACTCAAAGGTCCCAGGTTTCATTCCGGTCAAGGGCATGTACCTTGGTTCCAGGTACATCCCCCGTTGGGAGTGTCCAGGAGGCAGCTAGCTGATCGATGTTTCTCTCTCATTGATGTTTCTAACTCTCTATCCCTCTCCCTTCCTCTCTGTAAAAAAAAAAAATCAATAAAACATATTTTAAAAAATAAATAAAAATCCATCTCTGTTGGCAAATTATTCCGAGGGAAAGAGCAAAGAATGGCTGTTGAGTAGTCAACTACCCTGGATTCATTTCAAGTTGCAAACCTTGAGGCCAGGGAGGGTTAAAAGGCTTGAGGAAGGAAGGCCCTAGCCAGTCAATAGCAGCTCCTTCCCTGTGTGCTAGCAATGTATTCACTCACGCACACACACACACACACACACACACACACACACACACACACACACGGTAACAGAGCAGGGAGCCATGAAAGCACTGATCCTTCCAAATGCAGCCCCACCTCCCCAGGAGCACAGGATTCTTGGCTTACAATGAAAGTGCCCCCTGGGGAGCGGAGTGGAAGCAGCGGCTTCCAGCTGGTCCCCCAAGCATAATGGACCCCTGGCTGCTCCCTGAAAACCTGAGAAAAGTATTAAATGCGAAGAAAATGGAATCTTCAAAAGCTGCCCTGGCAAATGTCACCCGAGCATGGATTTCTAAACACAGTGTGACCACCCCATCCAAACAAGTGCAGGCGGAGCCTAGCCATGCCTGCCTCCCGTCAGCAGGAGAGAGGGGCTTCCGAAGGGAGGGGGGGGGTGGGAGCCACATGTGAATTCTCCCATTGAGTGGCTGTGGGAGTGCTTATTCGCTGGCTGTGGGGCTTTAAGGACAAGCTGGTGCTTCTAGCCTAACCTGGGACATGGGGACGAGAGTGAACAAGAGGAAGGGGCCTGGGTAGAGCGGCAGGAGGAAAGGAAATGTGCTGGGACTTGCTAGTGAGCCGTCGCCCCCATTTGGTATGAAATCCGACTCCTTTAATGCCCAAGCCAGACAGTAAAATACCCCAACCTTAGGGCTGTAGCAGCTTTTAAAGTTTCTCCCAGAAGATTTCCATAAGGGTAATTTCACATCATTCTCAGCCAAGAGAGACAAGACAGCTTTCATCACTTTCCTCTGAAAAGACAGTGCACCCCGACACACACCCTGACTCGCCAGGAGCTGGCAAAGCGGGGACAAACACCTACATTTCTTGTTCCGCAGACCTGTGCTCTTTCACTAAGGGAGGGGGTAGCAAACAGCCCTCCGCCAGACCTGGCCGATCACCTAGAATTGCAATTAAAAGTGGGGTGGGGTTTTCTGTGGGAGCACCGAGGGCCCAGCCACATCCATTCTATAGTGCAGAGTTCATTGTGACAGAAACCAATTATGTGGCCCTGAAATATTTACAAACTGGCCCTTTAAGAGAAGTGTAGCTCCTGCTATGAACACACCCTTCTCCTCCAAAGACATTACTTGTTCCCTTTTCTCCAGATATCCGCTTCTGATAATGCCCCAAGGGGTGTTTTGAGGCAGAGCAATTTGCTCTGGTACAACAAAACACTTTTTATAAATATTTTTATTGATTTCAGAAAGGAAAGAAGAGATAAAAAAAATCCATGAGAGAGAGAGATTCATTGATCGACTGCCTCCTGCACGCCCCCTTCTGGGGATCAAGCCCACAACCTGGGCATGTGGCCTCACCAGGAACCGTGACCTCCAGATTCATAGGTCGACACTCACACTGGATCTCTTTTGTGGAGGTGAGGACTCGTTTGTAGACTTGTCTTTAAGTTTTTTCAGGCTCAGCTCATGAACTGAGCCAGTGCTCGCTATACCCAAGGGACAGTTTGTACTGCTTACATTCCAGGAAGAGAATTATGGCTCAAAAAATACTTCTAAACCACATAAATGACTTAGGATCCACATATCTGAATCTAGTAGCCTCCTACATCCACCCCTCACATCCATCTTCCCACCCTGGCTCTTTCTTTAGTCCCATACCTTCCTCCCATTCATCCCGAGAGGTAGCTACTGGTCTCTCGCTCAGGACAATTTCATTTTCTCATCCTGCAGGTTGTGAGACACCCCGCCCAGCTGTGTAAGGGGAGGCCGCGTGCCTTGTCCCCCAGATTCAGGTACTTTATCTGCAGGAGTCCCAGGTGCGCCTCATCACTGGGGAGCCAGACAGAAAATGAGAGAATTGAGGGTGCCAGAGGAAGAGAAGTGAAAACAGAGAGAAAGGGGGAGACTTTCCCCCGAATTATATTCGGACTGTGACCGTTTTAGGAACTGTTTTCATCTGTTTCCCCCCAGACTGCTACTGGGAAAGAGATTTGCCCAATCGTTCACCAATGGTCCCCCTCTAACCCAGCGCCTGACACATGCCCGAAACGCAGTAGAAACATGTTGAAAATAAACACAATTAACCATGCAGGCCCTGGCAAAGACCAGGCAGCATACATTTTGCCTCGGATACATATGTTTGCCAGCAATTGCGACGGTTATGCCCAACAGTATTGCTTTTCCTTTGGAGAAAGCTTAGGCCGGAATTTAACACCAGAGGCCTGGTCCCAAGCAGCCAAGCAGAGGGCGAGCTGGAGCACAGGCCGAAACCCTGGAAAGACACTGTTTCTGCCCTGGTACCTCTCGATAGGAGTGCCCTAACACATGAGATTTTTGAGATACGAGCCGTCGAGCGAGCGATTTTTGCTTTGAAATACGAGCAACATTTGAGATAGGAGTCATGGCGCGGATCGGCCGGCTGCACATGACCCATCAGTTTACCACGACTCTCACAGTTTCCCATGCCTCAAGGTTACGGAACGAATTAAATCGTATCTCGAGGTACCACTGTATTCCTTTCAGTAAACTCTCATCTCAGAGACCTGACTTCCCCCAAACCAGAACCTAGATCAAAACGCAGCTCCCTTACATTCAAATTGAATTCCCTTCCCTTGCGTTTCTTTCCTGGGTTTTTTGTTTGTTCATTTTGTTTTCTAAGCAAAGGCAAACATTTCACCGCATGAGGACACGGCCGTCCTACTTGCAAGCAGCGGCCAGTTTCGTGAGGCCGAGCAGCGAAATGCTTCCGCTTACCTTATAGCAGTAACACGGCAAAGGATTTGTTCCCTGTCTTGCTTCCCTGGGATGGATCGTCTGTGAGATGCCACAGCGGAAAAGCAGGCCGCCAACTATTTAATCCACAAACAGGAAAACTAAGTGACCGGGTCCCTCAAGTGAAATGGCCAACTGAGCTACTAGGGCAGGGACTGCTCTGGAATCAGCTTAAATCCAAATTATCAGTGAGAGCCGGCCTGCCTTCAATGAACCTGCACGTGGCCCTGAACAGACACACCTGCGCTGCATCATTATTACCTGTCTTTTTAGGGATCAAGTCTAAGCTCACATCCTAATTTCCAAAGGCAAGTTGGGTCGCTGGGTCTTTGTCCCCCAATTTTAAGAGCACCTCTCTTATCAATGGAAGATTTCTGGTCAAATAGCGACATGAGGACTCAGTGTATGTAATATGGGAGTGTATGTATGTTTGTGTGTATATGTATATGTATATGTATATGTATATGTATATGTATATGTATATTTGGGAGAAAAAATAATCGTGGATGCCATTAAACTGAACCTAACCTAAATATCCAATAACAGATTGTAGACAAGTGGCTTATTGCCCATGTATCAGTACTTTTTAAAATAGTAGGAATATACAAATCCATAGTCCCCAATCCTTCCTGCCAATTAGATTCATCTGAAGACTTTCAGCCCTCCCCAGACTAATGAGCTGAGAATCCCTGCAGGTGTGGGTGTTGTTCCCAAGTTCCTCAGCTGATTATAATGTGCCTCCCCTGCTGAGAAACTCTCTTCTATATAGTACAGTGGTACCTCGAGATACAAGTTTAATTCGTTCTGTAACCTTGAGGCGTGGGAAACTATGAGACGCTCGAGTCGTGTGCAGCTGGCAGATCTGTGCGATAACTCCTATCTCAACTGTTGCTCGTATTTCAAAGCCAAAATTGCTCGCTCGATGGCTCGTATCTCAAAAATCTTGTATGTTAGGGCACTTGTATCTGGAGGTACCACTGTAACTTGAAATGTATGTAAACGAGTTTGGAAACCATCTAAACATTATCATTCCATTTTATTCCAAAAATCAAACCACCTATTTGTGAATGTATATTTTTAAATAAGCCAAGAAAAAAACTGAAATGTGGCAAAATGTTACAAAGATGAGTTCTTAAGTCCACTAGTGTATGTTATGTTACTTCATAATATTTTAGATATGATACTATTTCATGTTTTAAAGAAGATAGTCTAAAGCTGTTAAAGACACGCTAAACTTCACACCAGATACTTTTTGAAAGGGGGGCAATTTTTAGTTTTCACATCTCCGTGTATTCTTTTTGTACTTTTAAATTGAATAACACATTTTTTGTCTTTTCTCTCTTTTTTCCTTCTCCTCTCTCCTTTTCTTCCTCTTTCTTCACCCTCCTACCTTTCCCCGACCCCAACTAAGATTTTTATATAAGAAGAGATAACCTGTGAGCATCTACTATCCCAGTGGTCAGCAAACTGTAGCTTACAAGCCACATGCAGACTTTTGGCCCCTTGAGTGTGGCTCTTCCACAAAATATCGGTGCGATTGAAACGTACAGTGTGATTGAAACTTCATGGCCCATGCGCAGAAGTCGGTTTTCGACTTTCAAAAGAAATTTCAATCATTGTACTGTTGATATTTGGCTCTGTTGACTAATGAGTTTGCCGACCACTGACCTATTCCATAAGCAAAAGTGAGAATCTGGATTTTCCTCATTCTCTGCTGCCTCAGGCTGAACTATCTCTGGACTTTCTCTAGGCTGTTCCGAATGGTGATGTAGCAGCATCCCCAGTTATGGGAGCAGGAAGAGAAGAGCAACAGAGAGAAGGAGAATCAGAGCATTTTCTCCCGGAAAGTCCCTCTCACAGCCCAGAAAAAGGCCTCCAATATGGGGAACACATTTGCACTTGCCCCTCAAAGATTTCAGCTTCACAAATAATGCCACTCACTCATGTTTTGCGGACAGAATTCTATAACCCATTCCTGAGAGGAAAAGAGGGGAGAACTGAGCCTAAAAAGAGAAGCTGGAACAGGAGTATCTCAAGAATTTGTATGCTATTTAAAAGGTGAAGAAATAGCCGAGACCGGTTTGGCTCAGTGGATAGAGCGTCAATCTGCGGACTGAAAGGTCCCAGGTTCGATTCCGGTTGAGGGCATGTACCTTGCTTGCGGGCACAACTCCAGTAGGGGGCGTGCAGGAGGTGGCTGATCAATGTCTCTCTCTCATCGATGTTTCTGACTTTCTATCCCTCTCCCTTCCTCTCTGTGAAAAATCAATAAAATATATAAAAAAAAGGGGGGAGGGAGAAATAAAAGTTGATGTTAAGCAAAAGTATACAAATAAAACAAGCATCAGTTCTTTCAAGCTAAACACTTGACTGAAAACCTTTTGTATTCTTGAGTGGGGTGTACTGGTATCCTGAACCAGTGCTGGCTGTCAACTGGCCCACTGTTTCAGAGTGGTATCTGATACCTTGTAATCAGGGCACTCCCAATCAACACCTGATTAAATGGATGGCATTAAGAGTAATAGTATTGCTACAAGTCAGAGTCCACGCAGATGGGATTAATTCTAACTGCCCCACCAGTAGTGGTCCATGGTGCTTTCCTAGAATTAGACATTTAAGCAGGAGGCCCGCAGAGAAGAAACGGCTACAGTTGGAAGGGCCTGATGCATTGTCAACAATCAGCACAAATCTCGGGGCCTTCATTCCCAATTCTACCCTTCAGGATATCCGGGTGCTGTCAGCTTCCGCTTTAAATAGGCCACTGGAAGCACAGTACATCTGGTGACTCTTTGGAGCCCAAATAGGATGATAAGTTGGAAAGAAGGCTGGACTTGAATTGTTTTTGCAAAATTTAGAGATTAAACCTTGAAGGTGCTGGACTGAGAGAGGCTAAGAGTTGGAGCCCTGAGCTCTGCATTTTAATAGACTCCGGAGATAATGATGGCATTCCAAAAATAAAATAATTGGATTACCTTTGGGGCCCTTTCTTACTATGATGGTTTGCTACCTACTTTTGGAGGCGGGTGGATAAAAATACAGGTTCTGTAATGAGCATTTGTTTATATTTACATAACAGTCCTTTGAATATCGTAGACTCCTTTTCATAATTCACATTTCAGCTCAAATATTCTTTCCTTAGAAGTATTTCCTCATCTTCCCAAACTAATATTTTTCTTTCCTGCAGTCTTCTTCACATCACCCTATTTATTAAATTCACATGATTCATCATCACCCAAAATTAATTATTCACTTCAGGTATTTGTGGTTTTAACTCCTCTCTTTGTCTTTCTAATAATCTATTACGTTAGACATGGTCAACGTTTGTTTAATGAATGAGTGAGTGAACGTGCCAAGTACATTTTACACATTAATAATTGTGAATCCCTCTAGTTCTGAGAAGTAAAGTGACTTGCTCAAGACTATTAAATCATTTAATGACCACGTGAATAATAGGATTGAACTTACTCTCTTTGGCCCCAAAGCCCATGCTCTTTCCAATACAGCACAATAACTCTGAGGATGGCCAGCTATATACAGTATCTGCCTCACCCTTTCCCATCTCCTGGTGAGCCCAAGATGCAGAGTGGAGGGTGTTGTTAACATCTGCCTGTTGTCTTCCTACCATACCTTCTGGGTTTCTCCTTTTCCAGATCCACCTCCCACAAAATATTAGACTTAGACCCAGGAATGGGGTCACCTGTCTAGAGAAATAACAGTAATCATTATTCACAAAAAAATCATTATTCACTCGTCAGTTTGACTCAGTAGATAAAGCGTCGCCTGTGCACCATAGGGTCCCTGATTTGATTCTGGTCAAGGGCTCCTCCCCAGAACATGACCCAAACCAATATTCCTGTCTTTCCCTCCCTCTTTTACTCTCTAAAAATCAATGGAAAAATATTCTCAGATGAGGAGTTTTAAAAAAGATACACAAAAAGGAAAAGAGTGATTTTCATATTATTTTAGAGAAACAAAATAAGTTCTTCCTTCACAACAAATATGCACATACTAAAAACATACCTCTCTGTGTGTTTGGGGGTGTCATCATGAATATAAGGCCTTAAAGAAAAGAGATTTCACTAATAAACAAGCTTTAATACACATTTTTAACAAACATATATTGTTTACTATTTATCCTACAAATCTCATTCTGTCACTTCATTTTTGCATCCTGACCCAAATAATAAGCCCCACGAGGATTTATAGCACTTTAGACAGAAACCTAGCAGTGTTTTGTTCCACTTCTTAACTGGAGTTTCTGATTTACCAAAAATAAACTCTCTTCTCCTAGTCTTTCCAAGATTTTTAGTTCAAGATACGAACAAATATAGAAGTCAAATGGATATTTTCCAACTCGGATAGTATTGAAATGCAGAATTAACTCAAATCCAAAGTCCTCTGAGCCTTGGCTTAATAAATCGTACATGTTTCATGAATTGAAATGTTCTGCTTAAACACAGAACTTTGATTAATTCTTAAAGCAGCAGGGAAGTTATTCAATTAGTATAAGAAGATTCAAATTCAAATTGAAGGATTAATTTTCAGGGTTATGATATGAAAGATATGGTGATTAACTTAGGAAGTGAAGGCAAAAAAAAGTCTCACAAACCTGAATGGAAAGAATTTCTGATTCAATTATTTGATTAAACCGCTCCCAAGGATGACATAAAATCATAACCTCTAACATAAGGTTGAATTGTAGGGTAAACCCTGTAGATTACACACTAAATACTATTATCATGGTTGGCCTTAATGTAGTAAGATAAAAACCAGATTATTATTTTCAAATGTGCACAAGTTTTACTAAAAAGCTAAAGATGAGTACAACTCACCAAAGTAGCGCTTTTCTGAAAATGTTTCCGGCAGTTACATTACAACTGACAACATAGGGAAAGGTACCAGGTTGGATAATCTGTGCATTTTTAAAAAATATACTTTATTGATTTTTTACAGAGAGGGAGAGAGAGAGATAGAAAGTCAGAAACATCGATGAGAGAGAAAGACATCGATCAGCTGCCTCCTGCACGCCCCACAGTGGAGATGTACCTGCAAGCAAGATACATGCCCTTGACCGGAATCGAACCTGGGACCTTTCAGTCCGAAAGCCGATGCTCTATCCACTGAGCCAAACCGGTCTCGGCAATCTGTGCATTTTTGCTGAAACTCAATTTGTCGTCTGGCTTAGACGTTTCCTGATCACTTGGATTTTGAATAAGATGGGGATGAGAAGGGATGGAGATCATTTTTTTTTTCTTTCAGTGGATGATATTCTTTTCAAGGAATGTCAGGTGAAGGCTCTAGTTTATAGCTTCTACCAAACCTATAAGCCATCCAACCCCATTCTCCTATTAATGCCACCCCTGACTTCCTCTCTTTCATCCTTAATTTCCTTTGTCACCTTCCCCTCTCCTCCTCTCCCCACCCTCCCGCCCGCCAGGGCCTCAGCATTTCTCTACTCCCTCTGCTTTCTTTCTTTTTAAACCAGACCAGTGAGGGCCCGTGGTCTGCTTAAACAAAACCTCTGAGCAGTTGTAAGAAATGGGGTTTAGGATGCGGACTCCAGGTTGGAAGTGGACAAGAGTCACAGTCGGAGGCGCTGCGGGCTGGCAGGCCTGGCTGGCAGGAGTGAGGCAGCCGAGGACCGTGGTGGCGCAGGGACTGCAGGAGCCACTGTCACAAGGACCCTCCCTCTCGGACATCGGGTGCTGCCACCGCCTGGTCCCACACTGCCTTCCACACCTTCTCCCTTTGCTGCCTCCTCCCCACCGGGACCTGTCCCCAGGTCTCAGGGAAGTGTCACCGCTAGTGGTGTGGCTGTCCTCTCTGCTCCTGGGCTTTGGGAATTGACACCCTGATCTGACCCTGGGTGCAATCTGAGTGTCCAGCACAGAGAACACCCCAGAGAAGGAAAGCAGCTGGGCTTGGGTGTGCATGTGGTGTGGGGAGGGTAACGCCAGATCCCGTGTGTGTGTGTGTGTATGTGTACACAGTGTGTATGTGTGTTTGCTTGCCTGTCAAACATCAAAATGCCTTTGAAAGTCTTTGCCGTCCTCAGAATCCTAATCACCATCCAGGGCGCGGTAAGTCCTGCCAGTGGCCATGAAACCCTAGGAGGCTGCAGAAATCCTTCGGTCTGGCCTTACCAAGGCAATGGGCAGGGTTCATTAAATGGATGACCACATATAACGGGCAAAATTTTAAGTTGATGATTTTTTTAAAATATATTTTTTATTGATTTTTCACAGAGAGGAAGGGAGAGAGAAAGTCAGAAACATCGATGAGAGAGAGACATCGATCAGCCGCCTCCTGCACGCCCCACACTGGAGATGTGCCCACAAGCAAGGTACATGCCCCCGACCGGAATCGAACCTGGGACCTTTCAGTCCGCAAGCCGACGCTCTATCCACTGAGCCAAACCGGTCTCAGCAAGTTGATGATTTTGTATGGCCAGAGAATGATGTTATCAATAGGTAAATGGCCCTTGGCAGAAAACATGATGCAGAAATACAAATAAAATTGCAATAAAATAAGAAAACGTCCAGTTTCTAATATCACTCGCTTATTCTTCACCTGTAAATCAGTTACCTCAGAGAGTATTCAATCCCTGCATCTCTGATGGTACACCTTGAAGATAACGTAGTTGTTACTCAACAAAAGTGAAAAACTGTAGTTGGCATCTAAGAAGAATGATTTATAACGGGTTGTATTTCCTGAGAGTGGCTGCACCGGTTCCCCTCATCCCACAGGCTCTGCCTCGCCTATGACTTTGACGTGTCCTTCTCTTCATCTGGGCAGACGGTGGCTCTCGCAGAAGCGACATGATGCCGCTCCCGAGGTTAGACGACAGAAGACAATACAAGTTCCGTCTGGTCCTCCTCAGACACTGGCTTTGGAGCTCAGCCACCGTGTCAGCGGGAGGAGGAACAGAGGCCTCGGGCTCCAGGCCCACTTGAGCCACAGAGGACAGCAAGGACCACGCTGGCAGCCTGTGATGGATCTACCAAAGGATGCTCGGCCCGCATGGAGGTGCCCCAGTGATGCCATGGGAAACAGAACAGCTGACCCTGCCAGGCTCTACCCAAAGGGCAGATTCCTGAGCAAAACAAATGAGGGTTATTTTCAACCGCCAAGTCTGGAGTGGGTATGGAACACTGATAGAAAAATGGATACACTTCATTCTTTTACATCCCTTCCCAAAGAGTGTTTTTTTAACAACCCTCTTTCCAAAAATGAATTCAAATGCAAGGGAAGGAGACTTTCCTACCGGGTGACATTTCTTTGACATGGTTTGAGCACAGCTAGTACTTTTTTTTATCCATCCCAATGTTCTTTACCTGGGCCTGTATTTGAAAATGAGCTGACATGCAAGCTACAAATCACATACTGCAAGATGTTAAAGAAAATTTTCAACCAGCCGCTCATGCACAAGACATGAAAATTTCCAGAGTGAGGTTTCAAATGATCGCATGCAGAAGTTAAAAGACAACTATATGAATCAATTCTAGAGCTTTTGTACTCCTCGGCCAGATTAAATACATAAAAAAAGGGACTGGCAAGTGAAAATAAGGGAGGCTTTTGTAAAAAAAAAAAAAAAATTTGAGAAGAGTTTTTCTTCAGAAAGAGCTCTTGTGCTCTGAATCGCTCACCACTTGGAAGGGAGGCACGTTGTCCTGATTGCTTCCTCTCTCCCCTCGTGAAAGAGGTAACTCTGGGTCCCACAGTCAATAGGAACGCTCTGTGGCTGCTGGAACTCTCATCAAGAACAGAGACTTCGAGAGGTGATGGTTTGTGAAGCATCCGGGAAACTAATGCTGCTTTGCAATCAGCCTACCTCTGAGAGCTGGTCAGAACGACGGATGTACAGGTATTTCCTACAGGCAGATGGAGGCCATTCAAAAGAGGAACCACCTCCCTGCGTTCATAATGGGTCTTGTCCAGTGGAGTCGCCACGGGGGTGCAAAATATATGCTGTACACTTGAACCCAATACAAGATAATAGTGAGTGTCAATGTCATTGAAAAATAAAATGTCAAGTTCTGTATACAAAAGGCAATAATTACTGATGAACACACATTTTAAATATTTAACCCACTTGTTTTAGATACATGAAACTTTTTCTTTAAAAAAAAACACTAAGGGGCACTTTGTATTTTTAAGGATCACTGAATTTTAAAATGATGCATCTGCCTGTCCAGGTCACAAAGAAAATCTAAAAACTATGTAGAGTCTCTGACGGCAGCACAAAATGAATTGGCTTTCAGCATCTTTGAAAGCATGAAAACAGCTCACTCTTGTACCACTTAAAGCAAAGAAGGCACTTTTCCCTATTGCTCTGCTCTCACCCTTCCCCAATCCTCTAGGTATCAGAATGTGCCCCAGAGGGTGGGTTGAGAGTAGAACCTCACAGATAAAGAATTCCTGCTACAGACTTCCATTCTCATGAAAGGAGGAGAGGCTTTAACACTAAATAAAATTCAGAGTTTTAATTAATACCTTAATGTCTTAGATTAGATATTCTGATGTCTGCCTTCAGACTCCTTTGTCACTTAAAGTGCCTGAAGAGTGAATGCAGATGGCATTGGTCTGGAAGAGTGGTCATATGAGGGCAGAGGATGATCACGCTGGCTTTAATGTCTTTCAAATGGATGGGAAGAGGAAAAATGAAGCGCTCTGACAGTGCCCGCTGTATGCTTCATCAATATGCTGGTGTCACTTCCAAATGGCTTCAATTCCAAGCTGTCCAGCAAGGCAGAACGAAGCCAGGTCTGTGACCTAAAGCCTATCCCACAGCAAGTGCACAGATGGACACGAGTTCAGATGTGACAGGAAAGACTGACCGTGAATTTCATTCCAAAATCATTTATAAAGCTAAGGAGTGTGTGAACAAGAGTTTTGTGAAGAAATGAATCGGGACTTAGCATACTTGACCTAGGCCTTTCTTGCGGCTCTAGGTTTCTTTCTTTTCCACAAACCTTCATTTTTGCATCTGGGTATTTATATGCTAGACTACATTATCTTTAATAATGATGAGCTAGGAACCTATGAAATCCTTATCCATCCAAAATAATTAATGAGCAAATGGTAAATTCAGAACTGATTCTTGCCATAGATGTGCTGTGTGACCTTTGTAAGTTTCCTAATATCTCTATGCTTTAATATATATATATATATATATATATATATATATATATGCCTTTTATCCCTACAAAATTGATATACAGCTCAAATAATAATGATAAATAATAACAATACAGATTTTCGAAGAATGCAAAACATCCTGCAAATGCATGATGCAATGGGAATTAAGGTGGCTATTATAATTATGTCAAATGAATACTGATTTATCTGAAACATTCCAAATACAGTGGTACCTTGAGATACGAGTGCCCTAACATACGAGATTTTTGAGATACGAGCTGTCGAGCGAGAGATTTTTGCTTTGAAATACAAGCAACATTTGAGATAGAAGTAATCGTGCGGATCAGCCGGCTGCACACGACCCACCAGTTTACCTCGACTTGAGCGTCTCATAGTTTCCCGCACCTCAAGGTTACGAAACGAATTAAACTTGTATCTCGAGGTACCACTGTATAACCAAAGCTGGGGAGAGAGGTTCAAAACCATCCACACTACATTCCGGTACACCATGTTCCTTCTCACCTGGATGGAATATCCTTTCCTTTACTCTTTCATGCACAGAAGTTCAACAAAAACCCTCTGTCACCAACTCACAATTTCACAACTCTTATAATTGTAGATTCACTTCATTTAATCAACCCATGTTCATAAAAAAAAAAGTAGGTGGCAATAATTTTGACCCTTAATTACACTAGAAAGAAGAAACTTATTTGCTGTAACTTTTGAAAGAGAAGGAATTCTACCTTAAACAAGTTAGCAGCTATTGCCAAGTTGTTTCATTACACTTGTTCCTGTTTTTAGGCGCTATCTACTATTTTATTACTGGAATAATGCTAATACTTGAGGTTAAAACATGGTGTAAAATTTATTTTTGCTAATGGATTTTGGATCACTGTTTACACAGAAATCAATAGAAGAAAATGTCTTTAAAAAATAAAATGGGAAGATTTAGTATCCAGAGTGGGTGAGGGATAAATGTGATATTGATATACAAGATTCTCTTACTTGACTTATTAAATAGTAATATCTTAAAATGTTCTTTGTTGTATATAGATTTCTAAGATTTTTAAATCAAATAGCAGTGTGGATATTGGAGTATAAATTCATGAAACAAAGCTTGAATCTTTAATCCTAGAGTAAGGACATAAAATCTCCATTCTTCTTTTGATTAACACATATTGATGCTATTCCTATTTTAAATATGAAAAAAAAAGTCATTTTCAAGGTGAGGAAAATGATTTTAAAAATATTTAAACACAGCCGTGGTCTAAGATTCTAAGCCTATTAATCATAGTTTAGTTTTGTTTTCACTTGATTTATTTCTTTTTGTTCCTTTTGCTTCTTTTTCAAGCTACTGATGTTGGAGTGGCCACTCATGCAGCACTTGCTCAGCCATAGCAGGGAAGGGGATATCAAAACCCTCAATATCATTTACTTTGGAACAATGTGTGAGAATTTTCAGATGTCAATTTCAGGGATTTGGGACATAAATGAGAGGGGAAATGCTCATTAATCAAGCACAAGTTGCCTATTTCTCAAAGGACACAGAATCGATATAGGTCAAATTTTCTATTTCTCCCAAGCCTTTCTCACTAAACACCTTGAAAGAGACTTTATGGGCAGTTTTCCTGTAGATTTACTGCTTGGCATGCAAGAACACCAGCCTCTTTAAATGTTGTGCAGGCAGGACTCTACACTGTGAAAAAGGTAGGCCTGACTGAAGGGTAAAAACAATCAAACACCAGTTCTCTTTATGGGAACGCATTCTCTAACAAGATAGTGATGGGGGAGAGTGAATTTTAAATTTTCATGTTGCAGATATTGATTTTAGAAAGAATGATTCTATCACTCCTTACCCCTGAAACAAAGACATAAACAAATAGAAACACTATCTTTTTCTAACACAAGTGATAAAAAAATTAGATGAAAATATTTGACATATATTATGAGAGAAAAAGTGATTAAACTAAATATAGAGTCCCTGTTATCAATAAGGAAAAATAAATATTATAATTAATATCTAAAATATATATATAAGTAAATATATTAAATACTAGTTTTCCATAATTTAAACACCAACTTTTTATTACTGTAATACATTAGGAAAAATTATCATTGTGAAAGTTTTTCCCTCAAGATACACACACATTGGAAGTGACCAAGATGTCCTTCAGAATGAATAAATTAACTGCGGTACATCCAGAGAATGGAATATTAATCGGCGCCATTAAGAAATGATCTATCACGCAGATGAGGAGGTGAATTTCTCTGAAGTCCCAATTTCAACAATCTGAGAAGTATTGCATGCCTCTTCAAATATGTTTTCATTCCAACTCTTGCATTGCTTAAGATCTTACTGATAAAAAAAATAGGAGTAGCTTCAAATTAATTATATAATCTGATAGACAATTTTCTTTAAAGAGCTCAGAGATGTAAAACAATGAATCCTATGTCACTGCAAGAATATCGTTTTCTCTCTATGAAATCTCCCCGCTCCAATCAAACTGCAATAAAAATTTCATTCAAAATCAGACTTGGACATTGGCCTTGGAGCAAATCCTAACTCCTGGACGTGAGATGGCGCTGTGTGTATTTTTCTCCTCTTTCTTATAGCTCTTGATTTCAAATTCTCTCCTCTTCTGAAGCGACTTCCAATAATTCTCAGGTTTTATTTCCCTTAGCGTGGACTGGCCTTTCTTGATAGATTGCCATTGCGTAAAAGCCTTAATAATGTGCCCTGAGAGGATTCTGTCTCCCTGTTCTGCAGTTGGAACAGATGCACGGAAGTTCACCAAAAAAAACGCAGAGCACTTTAACAGATTAAATGTCAGTTCTTGGGAAATTGTAATAGTAAATGCAAGTCAAGACTTGCAGCCTAGCTCCCATTATCCCTATATGTGTTTTTATTTCTTTCTGAGCTATTAAAGAATAATGTCAATAGTCTTACTTGTTATTCTAACATTTGTTATGAAGATGGAACTATTTTTTCCCAAGTGGAAATAAAACGTAAGCAGGTAACTAATCAGGTGACTCTTGCCCCAGCCAATGCCAGCCTAAATCAACCGACAGCCAATAGTAGAATAATTTAGCTGAACGCTAGGTGACCCCAGGGGAATACATTGATGAGAACTAGTCTATGACACTTCATTGCTTTCATTTCAGAGTATGGACAGCTCAGATAAGCCACCTCAGTTAGCCCCTTCTTACCTCTTCATTCTAGCTATTATTTTCTGATTTTTCTCTATTTCCTTATGTATCCCTACTACAAAAAAAATGTGAAAAATAATTATAATTTGTCACCATTACTTCCATCCCCTTCCCTTCTGCTCTCATATATGAGCCTTGATAAAGAAAGAGCAGACTTTCTGTAGACAGCATCAGTTTGAATGTTTTTACTCGGGGGAGGATAAATGATGGAAATAAAATTCTTTCTCATCTGCAAAATAGAGATACTAATCGTAGTTAAAACAAGGTGATTGAGGGAATTGAGTGCAGTACTTTATGCTTGGCAACAAGTGCTATGGTTAATAACATCATTATTTTCTCTTTTGTTCATCTTAAAATCTCTTATCCAATTTTCAACATGCAGACCACAGATTCTAAAGCCTTTGGCTGACTGCACCCCACCCCATTCTCATTCCCCTATTTTGTTCCCCTGGTAACCTCCAAATGCATTTGTAGTAGCTCTTCCCAATAACACGATAGTAGTTCATCTATTCATCTTTCCTCGGTGGATTGTGAGCATCCTGAGGGCAGAGGCTGGGCCTAATTAACTTCTGAATTACCAATCCCAACATTTAATGCACTGAACAGGTTCAATAAGCAAGCTCCCTTTCAGAAATTCTGGAAACATCAAAACCCTGCTCTGGCAGAGAAAGAGCATGAATCCTCAGAGAGGAAGAGGTTGTCAAGAATGGAGAGTTCTTGGCTTGGTTGAGATTGTTCACTCGGTTGTCTTCTACTGAAGGAGTGTTTTGCCAGCCAGCTGAATCCGGACTCACAGGAAGAGCTGGTAATCCAGGCCTCCTACCAGGATTCTGGATCTAAATGACTGTGACCCAGCCAAGCTTTGGCTCATCACGAGAACAGCTGATTCTGATGCTAGTTCCTTCATGTAGCGACAAACTCCTTTTCCCTCAAAGAATTCTACCTGGCACTTTCCTTCGAAAGTGCTAATTGATCATTTATGGTAGAAAAAACTGCCACTGAGAAGCAAGGATTTTGGATGAATATGAGAGGTTCCCTTCAAAATCATGATGGAAAATGAAAAGTCTCATTTCAATGAATCTGCCAATGTTTCACCTTTCCAAGAGCAGCAAATCTGAATGTGAGACATACTGTGACTTTCTCATTTGGAATTTCAAAATAATTTCTAATTAATGTGGCCATATTTCTCTTTCAAGAAGTATTATTACATCCATCTAGAATTAAGAATATGATGTTCTTAATCCCTGAGGCAATTTCATTTTTAACCTCAGTTTCTAGTATAGAGGTTTGCTACACTTATTGCTATTTTCCTTCCTCAGATATGATGGATTTAAACATCTATGAGGAAAGACATATGAAACGTTCAAAAATATACACACACACAAATTCATGAAAACAGTTATATAAATTAGATATATTTTTTCAGATTTTTGAGCATAAATTGTTTCTGTTGCTGATATTTTACCATTTGTCTCTTCTAACCTTCATCTATATGTTTTTTTCATCTGAATTTTTGCAATATTTATAACTGTTGGCAAAGTTACTCAGTCAAAATAAAAATCACCAGTTTTCATGTACTTCCAAGTCCCACCCCCTCTCAGATTCTGTATAATGAGCACTGGCTTTCAATTTACTTATTTGTTTTACATTTAATTTTTTTTATTTTTTATTGTTTAAAGTATTACATATAGTAGTACATATATCTCCTTTTTTTCCCCATTGACCTTCCCCCAGACTCCCCTATCCCCTGTCACATGCCCTCATCCCAACCGCACCCCAGTGTCTTGTGCCCATTGGTTGTGCTTATATGCATGCATACAAGTCCTTTGGTTGATCTCTTTCCCTCCCTCCCCAACATTCCCCAGTCCTCCTGCTGTAATTTGACAGTGTGTGCGGTGCTTTACTGCCTCTGTATCTATCTTTTTGTTCATTAGTTTATAATGTTCTTTATTTTCCATAAATGAGTGAGATCATATGGTATTTTTCTTTCATTGCCTGGCTTATTTCACTTAGCATAATGCTCTCCAGGTCCATCCATGCTGGATGCCTTTTATTTCTTCTTTGTGTCTAATTGAAATAGCTAATATTTCCAGAACCATGTTGAACAAGAGTGGTGAAAGTGGGCATCCCTGTCTTGTTCCTGTTATAAGGTGAAATGGTTTTAGTTTTTGCCCATTGAGTATGATGTTGGCTGGGGGTTTATCATATATGGCTTTTATTATGTTGAAATATGATCCTCTATTCCCATCTTGCTAAGAGTTTTTATCAAGAAAGGGTGTTGGATTTTGTCAAATGCTTTTTCTGCATCAATTTATATGACTATGTGATTTTTATCTCTCAATTTGTTTATGTGATGTATCACATTTATTGATTTTGCAGATATTGTACCATCCTTGCATCCCCGGGATAAATCCTACTTAGTCATGGTGTATGATCTTTCTGATGTACTGCTGGATCTGATTTGCTAGAAATTTGTTGAGGATTTTGGCATCTATGTTTATGAGGGATATATAATTCTCTTTCATTGTGTTGTCTTTATCTGGTTTTTGGTATTAGGGTGATGCTGGCTTCATAGAAGAAGCTTAGAAGCATTCCTTCCTCTTGAATTTTTTGGAATAATCTGAGGAGGATAGGTTATAGTTCTTTAATGTTTGGTAAAACTCCCCGGTGAAGCCATCTGGCTCTGGGCTTTTGTTTGCTGGGATATTTTGACGATTGCTTCAATTGCTTCCAAAGTTATTTGCCTGTTGAGATGTTTAAATTCTTCCTGATTGAATTTGGAAGGTTGTATTTTTCTAGGAATATGTCCATTTTCTCCAGGTTGTCCAGTTTGTTGGAGTAGAGTTGTACATGATATTTTTTAACAATCCTTTGTATTTTGGTGGGGTCTGTTATTATTTCTCCTCTTTAATCTCTGATTTTATTTATTTGGTTGGGTCCTCTCTGCTTCCAGATGAACCTGGATAGAGGTCCATCAATCATGTTTATCCTTTTAAAGAACCAGCTCTTGGCTTGTTGATCTTTTGTATTTTTTTTTTTTTTGGTCTCTATGTTGTTTATCTCTACTCTGATCTTTATTATTTCCTTCTTCTGCTTATGCTGGGCTTTTCTCTTTGCTATCTTCCTAACTCTTTGAGTTGTAGAGTTAGGTAATTTATTACCATTGTTTCTTGTTTTTTTGTAGTAGACTTGTAGAGCTATGAACTTCCCTCTCAAGACTGCTTTTGCTCTGCCCAATAGATTTTGGATTGTTCTGTTTTCATTGTCATTTGTGGTCATGATGTTTTTTGTTTCTTCTTTGATCTCTCTGGTAAACTAGTCATTGTTTAATAGCATGCTATTTAGTCTCCAGGTGTGTATGGACTTGGAACAAGAGATTGGAAATTAGATATATAATTAGGGTGAAATTTTAACAGGAGGTAAAAAGAAGGAATAGGGAAAATCTAAAACAGGAATAGGGTAAGACAGTGGTCGGCAAAATGTGGCTTGCGAGCCACATGTGGCTCTTTGGCTCCTTGAATGTGGCTCTCCCACAAAATACCACGGCCTGGGCAAGTCTATTTTGAAGAAGTGGCATTAGAAGAAGTTAAAATTTAAATAATTTGGTTCTTAAAATAAATTTTGATCATTGTACTGTTGATATTTGGCTCTTCCTACTAATGAGTTTGCCAATCACTGGGGTAAGAGAAACAGGACAACAAAAGGGGAAGGTG
>PVJN01014565.1:0-46286 GCA_004026805.1 Lasiurus borealis | reverse complement strand
TTCCTTCCTTCCTTCCTTCCTTCCTTCCTTCCTTCCTTCCTTCCTTCCTTCCTTCCTTCCTTCCTTCCATAAATGTGCCAGACATTGTGTTCTGTTCTGAGACTCAGGTATTAATTTGCGAAGTTAAAAGTTTCTGCTCTAAAGAAATCCTCTGTATAACATCCCAAGCATGTTGATACTTCTCCCCCAGAAGTATAAAGTGGACATTGTGTTAGAAATTCCACGGAGTTTCCTCAAGCTGAGAAGTCAGAGTAGTCTGACTGGGAAGCTGGTTGTTCATTCTCCTCACTTTGATAATTATTTGTTCTGCAAGAGGCTCCCGCACTGAGAGGGAAGGAGCATATTTTAAAGTGACAGGGAGACAAACTAGCATCCTCCAGCCGCCCTCCCACTTCCAGCTGCAGAGGATGTGCCCTTTGACCTAGCGGGAGACCCTGTTTCACACATCCATTTCAAAGGCTGGGGACTCGGTTCCCTCTGACCTCCTCCCAGCTGCAGACCCATAGTCTGTCCCCCGATTTCAGTAATGATTTCCTATAAATATATGTAAACTAATAATCGTGTCCTCCCTCTGCCCTCCCCTTCACAGCTGTGGCTTCCTACCTTGAGATGCATCTGAACTGTGATTAATACATGTGTTTGAAGAAACAGTCATTTCTCTCTTTTTTTCTTTCTCACAGCTGTATTTTTCCCACCCTAGCGATTTCCATCCTATACTTTTTTTTTTTAAAGTTCTAGACTCACAGAAACACTTAAAAAAAACAAACACAAAACACCTCACAAACCACTGGCTGTTGTAACTATGCTCTCTTCCTGCGATACCAGTACCTTCACAGTATGATTCCTTACCAAAACCCTGAAGCTGCTTTAAGAGACATTTTTATACGTCTCAAGTGAGCAACAAAGTCCCGATGATAAATGCCTAATGGCAACAGCTCTTCTTTGCCTTGGAAAAGTCAAAATTCCTCCTTCCCTCTTGTCATGGAAGTGGATCACGGTGAGCACCACAGCTGAGAGCATTCCAGGCATTTGGAGTGCATGACATTGTATTCTCTGTTAATGGAGCATTCTCTTCTGTGTCTTCTAGGACCATGCATATTTTTAATTGAGGTGACGTTTTCAGAACAAAAAATTAGTGCATCCAGAATATTATGAAACCATCATCTCTATCTAGTTCCAAACTATTTTCATCACCCCCAGAGGAGACCTCCATATCCATTAAGGAGTCATTCCCCATTCCCGCATCCACTCGGTCTCCGGCAGCCATTAATCTGCTTTCTGTCTCTATGGAAGGGCCGAATGTTTGAAAGTGGTTTGTCCCACAGTTGAGTGATGGTCTCAAAGCCCCAACTATCTAGCAGGAGGGTTACACTAGCACATTATGCTCTTAACAGTTAGAAAATATCTTGGTAAATAGTTCAGTGCAGGACAGATTGGGCCTGGATCTGCTATGGTCCAGCTTCTTTGAAACCCAGATTTAACACGGGACAGTTTCAGAATTGTGAGAAAGAAGGAAAATTCCGAATCCCGCCCAACAATGACTGAAGACCTAGAAACAAGTGTTGGTTTCAGTGGATGCTTTAAATAAAGTCAGTAACCAGAATGAAAGAAGGCCTCAGAGCAGCATAGAAACTGGATGGAGAATGGTGGAAGGGTATATTCAGAACACGTCTAAACGCCAACACAAAGATTTGCAACATCTCCATTCAAGATCAAAACAAAGGAAGGACGAAGTCTTTTGCTCATTCTTCTCCCCAAGACTCAGCCATGACACTTGCGCCCCCTCTCTTGCTCACCAAGTTCTAAAAATGCCCGGAGTGAGGGTAGGGATGGGTCTCTGTTTTCCCACCATGACAGGGTTTCCTCAGTGACCTCCCATGTGTTTTCCAGGGCAGTAGTTCCAGAGGATGTTAGAGGTGCTGTGTAAAAATGGTTCCATATGGTCAGGCATAGTAGATATTTTTACAAATACAGTGGTACCTCGAGATACGAGTTGAATTCGTTCCGTAACCTTGAGGCGTGGGAAACTATGAGACGCTCGAGTCGCGGTAAACTGGTGGGTCGTGTGCAGCTGGCCGATCCCATACTGTTTGCAAGAATTTCACTATCTTTAACTTCATGAGCCAGGTAGTAACGCTGTAGAAAATCTGGTCAGGCATCTCCTGTGGTATTATTATTCAGAGTTACTTTCTTCATTACTCCTCACCATGAAATACCAGGAATCGTCCTGTGGTTTTCCCTGGAAGGACTTTTGGAACCTTCCGGCACTGTTTGTGTCCTTGGCCATCACATTCTTGAGCTCATTGTCATAGTTACTTAGTGAGCTTGACGGTAACGGACGTTTCCTGTGCACGGAATGTGTGATAAATGACCAGCTGGCTCAGAAGTGTAAGAGCGCCAGGTCTCATCTGAAGCAAATTGTGAAATGGTTACCTCGTTGAACGGGAGGTTTCACTATGGAAGCTTCATAACCTCTTATATTCTTTATGGGCTGATTTTCCCGAGCTGTTCAATTCCTGGGAGATTGTAAATGACATAAAAGATGCCTGAGTGAGGAAGGTGAAGGGAGATGACAGGTGCCGATTTTTCTAGACGAGGATGGATGGGCAGTTACTGTGGTAACAGGATGAAGGCGTGATGCAGACAGTGAGGGCCCAACAACTGATGACAGACTGGTTTAGGATCTAGAAATATGACAAAGGTGAGTTCAGTTTTTCCGATCAATAGAGTCATAGGGCCATTAACTTGAAAGAGATTCTCAGAGTCCTCTACAGGAGAACGTGGTCACAGCTCCTTTCAAATGCACCGATACTTGTGAGCCATTGCGGGACAGAGTCAAGGAACTTCATTGCTCTGGAGCTTTGTCCATTCATCTTTCCAGCTTCTGGCATCTGGTATAAGAAGCCCGTCCCCTACCTCTTCCCCTCTCTATCCCCATCCTGGCCAATGGGATAGACTTCAGGGCGCTCCCTGACTGTGGGGAGGCGGTGGCTGCAGGACCAGCCCTCAGGAAGCCTGCAGATGCTGCAGCCCTCAGCTCACCACCCGCCCTTACACTGGACACAGCACCTGCACATCTGTGGGAGACCGTGGGGCACCCCTGGATTCCTGTGCATCTCCGTGCCCTCTGTGCAGCCCCCATTCCCAGCCCTGTGTGGCCACCTCTCCAAAGTGGCCAGCCAGGTCCTTGCTCTGAATGACAGCTGCCTACGGGACCATATTAACCCACTACAATTGTGTGCTCACTTCCTATTCTATTCTATTCTATTCTATTCTATTCTATTCTACTCTACTCTACTCTACTCTACTCTATTCTACTCTACTCTACTCTACTCTACTCTACTCTACTCTATTCTATTCTATTCTATTCTACTCTACTCTACTCTACTCTACTCTATTCTACTCTACTACTCTACTCTACTCTACTCTACTCTACTCTACTCTACTCTACTCTACTCTACTCTATTCTATTCTATTCTATTCTATTCTATTCTATTCTATTCTATTCTATTCTTCTTGAATGGGGGCGGCTGGAGAGCCAGGGATGGCTTCCAGCCTTCGATAGTAAGGTCTTTATTTTTTTAAAATCATTTTTATTGATGTCAGAGAGAAAGGGAGAGAGAGATAGAAATGGCAATGAGTAAGTATGCCCCCCACTGGGGATTGAACCCACAACCCAAGCATGTGCCCTTGACTGGAATTGAATCTTCCAGTCTGCAGTCCAACACGCTCTATCCACTGAACCAAACCAACTAGGGCGTGTGGTCAGTTTTTGGAAAATAAACCCCCAACACTCTCTAAATTTAGGGTTCTGGTGTCTGAGAGCTCAAGTCAAGTTTCTATGAGAGATGGGAAGGGAACTTGTTGTCATATTGTTATTATCAAGTTTTCTGTGAATAAAACCCATACTGAGCCATAAAGCAAACTGTCCCAAATCCAGGAAAATGGATGTGGAGCTGGTGAAGGGGGCTTGGGGGAGGGGATCCTTCTTTACAACCGTGAGGAAATGTCTGTAGCTTTGGTGAACTGGTCTAAGAAGATTGACTTCCAGTGGGCTCTTTTAGGGATAGATTGATCGCATGATCAATATATTCACTCTAATAAGAAAGTGTTCACCAGAGTTTCAGACTTTGGCTGTTCTACAAGGCCTGGCCCTAAGGGGTGTGGCACCAATGGGATGGACACAACCAGAACAACCTATGTAACCTCACAGAGGACAGGCAAGAACTCAAAGGCACAGGTGGGATTGTGGTTTGGCTGTCTTTCTGAAATGATTATTCCCACCTTTCCAGCTCCTCTCTGGGCTACGCCACTTCAGAGGGAAATGAAACTCCTTGGTGACAAAGAAGGTCTGGGAGAAATAGAAATATCCACCCAAAGACTGACGGACTACACTGAGTGGCCAGATTATTATGATCTCTGAAAGCATAATAATTTGACCACTCGTGTGTGTGTGTGTGTGTGTGTGTGTGTTAGAGGCCCAGTGCATGAATTCGTGCATGGGTGGGGTTCAGCCAGCCTGGCTAGAGGGAGGGGACATGGGTGGTTGGCTGGCCTGCCTACTGGTCAAACTCCTGGTTGAGGGGACAATTTGCATATTAGCCTTTTATTATATTGGACATACACTGAGTGGCCAGATTATTATGTGTTCAGAGATCATCATAATCTGGCTACCCAGTGTAGATGTGGTCAACAAAATTATGCCTGGTTTTGATCATACAGGCCCTTGTGTTGATTTCCTCCCCTCCTACCTGTCCTTGAGGCAGGAAAAACTAGGAGTTAAACACAACTCTGAAAGTGTGTCCTGTGGAGCAAACTTGAAGTCTAGGGACTTGTGTAGCTCTTAAATGTTTATATTTTCTTGAAAAAATATGAAGGGGAAACAGTACTATTACAAATTAGCTTTATGTAACAGTCAAAAACAACATAATATTTTGAAAAATGTTTAAATCAGCGTACAATTTCAGAAGTCTTACCTAGCCAAAATAGGGAAATCCACTAGAATGAAGTCCATCATTAATAACTAAGCAAAATGAAAGGGGACAGTGTTGTGCCTTCTGTGTTTTTTAAATAAGTTACACTTTTAAATAAGCCATTTTCAGGCTCCTACCCTTTTTTTTTGGGGCGGGGGGAGAAAGAAACAACTGAGAATTACTGATATACATGGAAGTTCGTTGTAACTCTCAGTTGCTATTCATATAAAATAGTTTTTAAAAATCATTTTTAGTCAGGTTGACCACTCTAAATTTAATTTCTTTTTATCAGTCTCATAAAAGGTATCTGTAAGTTCTTGTCCCAACTTTCTATGGTTCTGTGATATTTATTGAAGAGTGACCACATTCCATTTATTGCTCTCAGTACTGGGGATGGATATAGCAACAAATAAAAGATAAAGCTTCTGATTGTAGGGGGCTTACATGTAGTGTGTGGAAGAGGAGAGAGAAATAAGAAGAAAATCCCACTTGAATAAGCTGGATTAAAACTGTTGAGTGTTACGAGAACATCAAATAGGGTGATGTAAGAAGTAATGAATGGGATGAACCACCTTAGCTTCTATGTTTAGGGAAGGCTTCTCTGATGAGGTATCATTGAGCTGGGACTTGAGTGTTAAAAATAAGTCATCAGTGGTGAGAATGAGCTTACTGTTTTTAGAAGACAGGCTAGTGTGACTGAAATCTAGCAAATATGGGGAGTGGTGTGAGAAGAGGTTCAGAGAGTTATGCAGCAGACAGATGGAACAGGGTCTGATCGACCAAGATAAGGGACTTGGATTATGTCTAAAAGCAATAGAAATCCGTTGAGCACTTTAAGCACAGGGTGATATGATATGATTTTTGCTTTTCAAAGATCACTCTTGCTCATGACTGATTAGGTTGTTTAAAATCAGCCTTCCCA
Source organism: Lasiurus borealis (assembly GCA_004026805.1). Lineage (NCBI taxonomy): Eukaryota > Metazoa > Chordata > Mammalia > Chiroptera > Vespertilionidae > Lasiurus > Lasiurus borealis. Next base: position 40,391 of record PVJN01014565.1, on the reverse strand, counting down.
CTCAGAACTAGAAAAGAAACACTAAGACCAACATCTGACTTCTCAAAAGATACATGAAATCCAGAAGACAGTGTGATACCAATAAAAAACAACTGCCCTCTTAGATCTGGACTTATTTTTATTTCACATCTAGTTACACACAGTAGAAATGCATATGTGTGCATAAGCACACACATAGATGTTCATAGCAGTATCCTTCAGAATAACTCAATCTGGAAACAAGCTAGAGATTCCTTATTAGTGAATTAGGTAAATAAATTATGGGAATGGGGTGGAGGAAAAGGTACAAAGGAAGGCAAAGAGAGTAGCTAGAGAGACATGCATAGCCCATGGATGCAGACAATAATAGCCAACAACTGACCCATTGGTGGCATTATACCCTAACTACCCACTACGTCTCATACCTCCTTAATAATTAAATTGTATCTCATTATACTTGTTGTCTTGAACTTAAACTCAAATTTCTCTCCCATCCATTTGAAGTTTTTTTTTTTTTTTTCCTGGGCATAACTCCTGCAAATGTTTTGAAAGGTTTTGTCTCTTTAACATGAATATGCACCTCTGAAATGCAAATAAAATATGCATCAAAGAGGTGCGTATTCATGTGCACCTCCGATGCATATGCAAATAAGTGGTGGGTAGAGATTGGTGAATAGGTGGTGTTGTAGCGGATCAAGCAGTTCTTCACATTTATTGGGCCACATTCTTGGCTGGGGATGTTCACATGCCATTCCATGTAGTTAGAGGCGTGAAGAGGCCGCGAAGAACTAATGCCAGTGAAGCCAAAGGCGGAGGGACACAGCCAGCCACAAACAGTCCCGTTTGTTCGGGCTTTTCATTTCCCCGGCCTGTTCTCAGGGTTGTTTCTGTGAAACGCAAGTCGAGTTTGGCTCAGAAGGTGCACCCGGGAGGATGCCCGCCACGCTGTGTCACTGTCACCCTGCCATCCCCCCGGCAGGTGGAAGCGATACACCTGGCTCCTGGCCTTGACGTATTTGTTCTCAGCCTTTGTATCCCCTACTTCCCCTCTCTTCCTCACGCTGCCTGCGGCCCTCCCTCAGCCTGAGAGCTGGTCCTGGCTGTCAGTAGGTAGTGCCACTGCCAGCGTGGTTCTGCTCACCCAGGTGGCTAGAGGCCAACGTTTGTTTCATAGGAAACTTTTCTCAGAGACTCACAGAACCTCAGCACCTTCGAAGCTGTGGTAGTCTGAGTTGGGGAAACCGGGGAGAGGATCTAGGTCTACTGCAGGTGCTACGATGAAAAGATGCCTTTGTCTCCACTCGTTAGCTAAATGAAGGATGGCCCTTTAAGAGAATATGAGTGGAATTCTATAGCTTTCTCATCTCCCTCTCTACGGCAGCTACGTTTTCATGTTTGTACTCAACTGTTATATAACTCTTTCAGATTGCTTGTCATAGCTCTGATAAATGTAAACAGCTCCCTGTTTAAACTCCTTGGCTTGCCTATAACAAGAATACTTGAAAGAACTTCACAATCAGTAGGTCTGTTTCCCTGGAAAAACAGCAGATGGAAACCCAGAGAGGTGAAGGGACATATGCAAGGTCACACAGCTAGAAAACTTTTAGGGGGATAGCAGGAAGAAGTCAGCCTCCCAGCTTGTGTGTGTGTGTGTGTGTGTGTGTGTGTGTCTCTGTGTGTGTGTACACAATGATATATAATTATCATTGAGGCTTTAATACTTGTGTTTGTACTGACAATATAACCAAGTGGCTAAGTCTATAGACTTTGGGGTCAGAGGGGCTGTCGCTGACCCAGATGTCATTCATTAACTGTCTATACATTTGGACAAGTTGCTGAACCTCTCTGATCCTCAAAGTGCTCATCAGTGAGATGGAGTTCTAGCTTTCTTAAAAAATTGTGGTTTGGCTCAGGGGATAGAGCATCGGCCTGCGGACTCAAGGGTCCCAGGTTCGATTCCAGTCAAGGGCATGTACCTTGGTTGCGGGTATATCCCCAGTAGGAGGTGTGCAGGAGGCAGCTGATCGATGTTTCTTTCTCATCGATGTTTCTGACTCTCTATCCCTCTCTCTTCCTCTCTGTAAAAAAAAAAAATCAATGAAATGTATTTTTAAAAAATTGTGGTGACATTGCTAAGAATAAGAAACTGCAGAGGAGAATAATGATCATTTAAACTGTTCTCAATGTTTACATAACTCTCCTGTCATCCAGGATGCTGTGTTCTCCCCCTTCACCGATCCTTTCTCTCCCAATGGCTTGCAGCCTCTCTCCTCTTGGCCTTTGAGCACATCACACTCTCTTGCTTTATCTACACATTAATTTCCTCATCTTCTCAATATCTCCGCCACTCCCCCATGAGTCTCCATTGCCTTGCTTGCTTCCTACCTCATTCAGGAAAACCCTGCTAAGCCAAAATCTGTGAATGAGCATCATCGGCGGTCAATGGAGACGATAACTCTTGGTAGGTAGTTGGTCACTGGTGACAATTTCATGTTTAACCCAATTAGGTGTGCATTCCACTGCTTATTCCTGGTCTCCAGCTAGCTTATCTTTTCGGTCTCCTCCTCTCTGTAGCTATTATCTTACTTTTCCTTTTAGATCAAGCAGCGGCATTCTCTCTTCTTGGTATCCTGGATCTATTCCTACTCACCATGTCAATCGGTGAGGTCCATGTACCCAAAATGTCTGCGTGGAGATGGCTGCCCAGCTTGGTCAGACCACGTGTGGCTCATTGTTCTACACACAAAAGTCCCCTCGTGGCCGGCAGGGGGAACTGTGGAAACTGCAGCTTTACTGTGTCTTGCAGGTTGGAAAAGGAATGATAGAACCATCCTATATAATAAAACCCTACTATGCAAACCGACTGAATGGGGGAATGACCAGAAGCTATTACGCTGCCCCCTGGGGGTCAGTGTGCTCCCACAGGGGGAGCTCCGCTCAGCCAGAAGCTGGGCTCATGGCTGCCGAGCACAGCAGTGGTGCCTGGACCCTCTTCCACCTCCGAGGCAGCGCTAAGGAGCCATGGGCCCGGCTTCTGGCTGAGTGGCGCGGGAGGTGGACATCAGGCCTAAGCTGGCAGGTGGACATCCCCCAAGGAGTCCCGAACTGCAAGAGGGCATAGGCCGGGCCGAGGGATCCCCCCACCCTGTGCACAAATGTTGTGCATTGGGCCGCTAGTCCTTTATAACCTTCTCTGAACTTAATGTGGTGTTTCAAAGATCGTAACTTTTGTCCGGCAGAACAAATGCATGAATGTAAAAGAGGAAACCTTACTTTGGCTTCTCTATCACTGAGGCCACTCTGTCCCAGGTTTGCGTGGCAAGTATTTTCCGTTTGAACCCGATCCTAGATTCTTACTATCAAAGAAAATTTATATAGAAAGAAGTCAGCCGTCTTTTATTAATCGTGTAGACAGACGTGGACAGCCGTTGCCTCTCTAATCCCTCTCGAACTCCTTATTTCATGTTTGGGGAGCACTCTTCCAGGGAGTGTTCTGTTGTTTGATGCCTGACACATCGCTGCTAACAGAGGCATCAGGAAACTGTAAGAGCTTTCCTTGTGCTGCTCCTCCCTTCCCCTTTGGGTTCTTAATCTTCCAACTTCTCTCTTTTCTGTCTCAGGCACTAAATTTAGTTTTCACACCTTTCCATTTTTCCTTTTGGTTGACTGTTATCATTTTTTTTTTCAGCGCAAAATCGTTTTTATTATCCACAAGCCTCCTCCACTTAAAACAAAATTCAACATTCTTATCAGGCAGCCAGATACTGTGTGTGTCTGTTGTGACACAATGCATCCTCTATGATGTCTTCAAGCCAGAAATGTTTAACTTGAATCCTTTAAGCCTTCCGCTGCTGGTAAACATTTCTAAGTTAGTGTCGTAAAACACGGTGGGTGGGGTCAGGTGCTGGATGAGAAGAGACGGAGGGACAGAATGACCAGATGCAACGTGTCATCCTGGATTGGAACTTGGTCTGAACCACTCACCTCTTAAGGGCATTTTAGCACAACTGGGAAAAACTTAAAACTAGATTAGGAATTAGATAAAGTAAAAATCTGCTGTTATGGAAAGACAGAGATTGGTAAATAAAAAAGTAAATTATGATATAGCATGTATAATGGTATCTGATGTTGAATTAAAAATACACAAGTATTTTAATATACCCATATGTATGTGCATATATGTGTACATATATATATATGCACATACAGATATTCATAAAAATATCTGTAAGCATATACATGCCTTGTGTTTTTTTATTATGCATCTGTGTTTTCTAACTTTCTATAAGACATTCTTTTGCAATTATTATATGAATCAATTGGTTCGTTAATTATGAAAGTAAGAAATTTTATTAGTAACTAGGGGCCCGATGCATGAAATCCATGCACAGGGGTGGTGGTGTCCTTCAGCCCAGTCTGCTCCCTCTCCAATCTGGGACCCCTATCTCGATTGGGCCTAAACAGGCAGTCGGACATCCTTCACACAATCCAGGACTGCTGGCTCGCAACTGCTCACCTGCCTGACTTCCTGTCACCCTAAACACCCCCTAACCACTCCACTGCCAGCCTGTTTGCCCAGAACTGCCCTCCCCTGTGGGCCTGGTCACCCCTAACTGCCCTCCCTGTAGGCTTGATCACCCCAACTGCTCTCCCCTGCAGGCCTGTTCACCCCTAACTGCCCTCCCCTGTAGGCTTGATCACCCCCAACTGCCCTCCCTTGCAGGCCTGGTCCCTCCCAACTGCCCTTCCCTGCTGGCCATCTTGTGGTGGCCATCTTGTGTCCATATGGGGGCAGGATCTTTTGATCATAAGGGGGCAGTCATCTTGTGTGTTGGAGTGATGATCAATCTGCATATTACTCTTTTATTAGATAAGATAGAGGCCTGGTGCATGGGTTGGGGCCAGCTGGTTTTCCCTGAAGGGTGTCCTGAATCAGAGTAGGTATTCCCTTGGGGCTTGGGTCCCTGGGCAAGGAACCAGCTAAGCTCCCCAGCAACCCAAGTGGAGACCCTGATATCTGGGATTTATTTATCTTCTACAATTGAAACTTTGCAGCCTGGAGTAGAGCCAAGCCTTCTGCTTGCACAGCCATTGAAACTTTGTTGCCTTAAGCTGAGGCTTGGGCCTGCCAGGATTTGCGGAAAGCTTGGCTTCCTCTATCACCAGGGGCAACCCAAGCCTCCCTCCTCTTCTCTCTTTGGCCATAACCATCTTGGTTGGGTTGATTTGCATACTCATTCTGATTGGCTGGTGGGCATGGCTTGTGGGTATAGTGGAGGTATGGTCAATTTGCAAATTACTCTTTTGTTAGATAGGATGATGTGGTAACATGCACTGCTTTTGGTAATACATCAAAGACTTGTGAGGACTTTAATAAACATGGTAATTCAGTTATCTTCATTATTGTGATTTTTTCAGCATCCAGAGATGATAATTCTTCTGGAACTTGGTCTTCATTATTGCTACCATTGGCCCCTTAATTAATTTTTTTTAATATTCACACCACTAATTAGAGTAAAAAAAAATTATAACAAATGGTAAAAAAGAACCTGAATCCTGATGTCTGAAACTTTATTGTCATTCACACATCTCTCCTTTTGTTGAAACAAACTACTGCAGCTTTTTTATCCACCCATCTGCTGATGGACACTTGGCTGCAGCAAATAATGCTGCAGTGAACATAGGGGTGCATATGTTCTTTTGAATTAGTGTTTTCCAGAAGTTTCTTTGACTATATTTCCAGAAGGAGAATCACTGGATCATATGGCAGTTCCATTTTTAATTTTTAAAGGCACCTCCATAGTGTTTTCCTCAGTGGCTGCACCAATCTGCGTCTCACCAACAGTGCGGGAGGGTTCTCTTTTCTCCACATCCGCACCAGCACTGGCTGTTTTGTTGATTTATCCATGGTGGCCATTCTGACAGATGTGAGGCAGTGACTCATTGTGGTTTGAATGTGCATGTCCCTGATGACAAGTGACGTTGAGCATCTTTTCATATGTCTCTTGGCCTTCTGTATGTCCTTTATGGAGAAATGGTTATTCAGGTCCTTTGCCCATTTTTAATTGGGTTGTTTATTTTACTTTATTTTTGCTGTTGAGTTCTGTAAGTTCTTTATAAATCTTGGAAACTTGGTTGTGAAAAAGAAGGAAATATTGCATTTTGTAACAGCATGGTTGGACCTGAAGAGTAGTATTATGCTAAGTGAAATAAGCCAATGACAGGAAGACAAATACCCTACCTATAATTTCACATATATGAGGAATCTAATGAACAGAATAAACTCATGAAATAGAAACAGACTCATAGATACAGAGAACAAATTGACAGCTGTTAGAGGGGAGGGGGTTTGGGGATGAGTGGAAAAGGTGAAGGGATTAAGCAAAAAATAAAAACAAAAACAAAAACAAAAAACTAACTCATAGACAAAGACAACCGTATGGTGATTATCCAAGGGAAAGAGGGGTGGGGGAGGTAAAAGAGAGTAGAGGGGGAATAAATGGGTGATTAAGACACAAAACAATATACAGGTTTTGTAATATCGTAGTATACACTTGAAGCCTATGTAATTTTATTAACCAATGTCACCTCAATAAATTTTATAAAAAATAAAAAAATATATATTTAGAGCAAAAAGCCCTAAGGAAGCTGTCTGGTTACCTGAGGAGGGGGGGGGGGAAGCATAGAAAGTGATGACTTTTAAATGACAGAAGGCTGAACTCTTTAAAAAAATATTTTTTTTATTGATTTCAGAGAGGAAGGGGGAGGGAGAGAGAGACAGAAACATCAATGATGAGAGAATCATTGCTTGGCTGCCTCCTGCACACCCTCTATCCCCACTGGGAATTGAGCCCACAACTTGGACATGTGCCCCAACTGGGAGTCAAACTCTGACCTCCTGGTTCATAGACTGATGCCCAACCACTGAGCCATGCCAGTCCGACAGAAGGCTGAACTTTATATATACTGATTGATTGATTTCAGAGAGGAAAAGAGAGGGAGAGAGAGAGAGAAACATCAATGATGAGAGAGAATCATTGATCGCTGCCTCATGCATGCCCCACATTGGGGATGGAGCCTGCAACTCAGGCATGTGCTCTGAGTGGGAATCGAACCATGACCTCCTGGTTCATAGGTTGATGCTCAACCACGGAGCCAGGCCAGCTGGGCTGAACTCTTGATTTTCAAACTTAGGCTATAAATTCTTTAGGTTTAAGAGAATAAAGAACTAGGTAGACACCGTAATCTCAGCTCTAACTGATGAGTTACCGTCAATAATGATCTCCTCTGTCTCATTCAGTGGACTTTTTTTTACGTATAGAATCATACCCATTTCTTTACTAAACTCTGCCACATTCATCTCATCATGCTAAACGAAGGGGTTATCATTATGATCTAAAAGCCATGAAGGCCATTGCTTGCTTCACATTTGTTCCAGATTCTAGAAATGGCAAGGGATGGTTAAAACACATGGCAATCAATGGTTATGTTTAAAAATTGTTACTGATTGTAATAGACTTTTATTCAGAAAAGAAGAATATAAAGACAGCCACTCACCAAGTGAAATTATTATCTGTTTCCATGAAGTATTTTTACTTACACTTGGGTCATGGGCTTTCTAAGCCTCGGTAGGTTCCATTTCTTTGAGTCACATTGCTGTTTCTAATATCTCTTACTAATCACAGTCACAGAAATGACAGGTCCAAACTGGACAGCTGTTTCTTGAAAATAAAATGTCTGATGGCAAAAACCATCGCCCTTGCCAATGAAAAAAGCAAAGGCATCTGTATTTCTCAACTCCAAGGGGCTGTTTCTTGGTTTCTCGGATCCTTTGTAGTTTTAGGCCTCATTTAGATGAAGCTGTTTTGCTAAAATACTGAATTTTCCGGTGAAATTGGTTATGTGTTAGCCTTTTGTCAGGCATAAATAACAGAATCACGGCATGTTTAAAGTTCCAAGATGCTAGGGTAACTTTATAATGTAGTCTGCTTCATTTTCCTTAAATTCAGAGGGAAACAGGATACCGCAGTCTGATTGTCTGGAACAGCTTTGAAACCAAGAAAGAACCTTCATCACTACTCATTTGTCTCCACAGTGAAGGCTGACATGTTTCAGGAGATGTTGTAGGGCAAAGCAACGCAAGTGGAGTGACAAATATCACTGTAGGGCAATCAGGGACCACATATGTACAGAGAAATGTGATTTCAGTTTTATGGAAGAGAAAAGGTAGACTATTCTATCTTTATTTTTTTAAATTTATTTTTTATTAATTTATTTTTTATTAATGTGTTACATGTATACATATCTTCCCATTGCTTCCCCTAGACTATTCTATCTTTAAATTAAGGGTAAGAAATCTGAATCTAAAAGTACTATAAATCATCATTGTCATCATCATCATCATCATCATTATCATAATGGGCTAGTTTTTCTATTCCAAGACCACCATCATCATCATCATCAACATCATCATCACCACTACCACCACAATGGACTCATTTTTCCATTCCAAGACCAAAAAAAAAAAAAAGAAAGAAAGAAAGAGTTGATAGGAAGAGAGAGACAAAAAGGAAATACAGGAGAAAAAAATTGAAGCTAAAAGACATCATGCAGGTCCCAGCAAACACTTTCATGGCCTAATTGCCCCAAGTTATGGCTTTTTAACATTTTGTTACCAACAACTTGAAAAACTCCATGTGTTTTTTGTTACTATTGTTTTGATGACATCAATACTATTATTATTTTTTTAATATTTAGCTCTTGTCAGTGTAGGACTTGGAGGACCTGATGTGAGCCATCAGACATTCCTCATCCGGGTCTGTTTTTAGTACATTCTGCCTTATAAAGCGCTTCCAAACGATGAGAAATCATACCCAGGAGTTAGCGTAAAGGGGTTCAGGCTGTACAGAAAAGTCCTTTTTGTCCTGAAGTCTCCCAAACACATCAAGGAGGCTAAAAAATTAAACCAAATAAACAGTAATAGTGGTTTAGATAGGATGGACTTCAATGTTATTCTAGCACAATACTTTCATTTTACAAAAACACTCCCCAAAGGATTCCCCCAAATTGTAATTACTTATTCAAGCATCATAAATGTAAGTGGTCATGTGGAACCCCCGTCATGGATCCCCTTTCGATTTTCTTGCCTTGACATAGATGATAAAGTTAAGGCACTCCGATAGCTTACAGAATTTCCCGCAACGTTCCACATTTTACCCAAAAGTGTACCTTGAATAATGAGCCAGATGCCTAGTAGATGAAGAAATTATGCTGGCTTTTTCTAAGACCTCTGCATTAAAGATATCAATGACATTTGGATTCAGTTTCTTTGAAATAACCTAGTAATAACTGGAATTTCTCCGCATTCCAGTTACTCCAAAATAAAAAAAAAAACCTCAAATTTTTTACTTGTATGAAAGCCTTTCAAACTGTAAAGAACTGGATGAGGAAAATTGACGTGGCTCTTCCTTCTTCTCCACGCCGGTAACAGTAACTTCCAGATGGGCCACCGTGAGGACAAATGAGGAAGGATTGTCAAATGGCTGACTCACAGGTCCACCCCGGCTCCGTGCATACACCGCAGCAAACACATTCTGTTTTTCTCTTCAAAAAAGAGAAGCTAGAATTTATTCAGGGAAAGAGAAAGTCTTTTCATTTTCAGAACTGTCAGGACATGGAAAACTAAAACCCCAAATTTCTCATGGCGTGCAGCCCCGAAAGTTTGAGGGGCACCACTTCTGTCTAACTCTCCACAAAAAGTATCCCAGAGTTGCTAATGAAGGGACATTTCTACTGCACCTTTGTATTGTTTATTTAAATCTTCACTAGAGATGATCCTAATGAGCAGAAGGAAATTTAGAGTTAGAAAGTAGAAAGTTTAGTTCAATCAACTTAGGCCAACTAGATAATTCATTTAGTTGTCTAAGAGATAAGCTGGCTTGATTTTGTAGGTTTTTGACACACATGAACTAAAATTATACTTTTTTTTTTTGCGGGGCACGTGATTTTGATAAATCTAGGTAAGAATGTGGACTCATTAAAATGTAATTAAGTTCAATGGACACAGACACTAGGGGGTGAGGGCATGTGCTGGGGATGGGAGTGGCTGGGGAGAGGTCAGTGGGGGGAAATATAATATTATAATAGCTATGTATGGGCCAGGGCGTTATTTGAAGTATCAGGGGACCACTCTGTCAAGTATACGATTGTCTAACCACTATGTTGTACACCTGAAACTAATACAGGTGAGCAGTTGGGAGCCAATAGTTCTGGATTGTGAGAGGGATGTCTGAATGCCCATTTAGGCCTGACCCTCGTAGGATCAGGCCTAACCGGGCAGTCAGACATTCCTAAAGGGGTCCCACATTGGAGAGGGTGCAGGCTGGGCTGAGGGACACACACCCCGATGCACAAATTTCATGCACTGGGCCTCTAGTTACTACTCTTTTAGTTGCGCAAAGATCAAAAAAGCTTTGAAAAAACTGATTTTAGAGATTCTGTTGAGTTTTAGCTAAGAGATGGCACTCCTTATTTGGAGCTTAGGTGGGGTTAAGGGCATTCAAATGGCAAACAGAACAATGGTTTTATTTTCTCACTTTCTAGTAGTTCATTTAATGAATGCTTAATGATTTCCTCGTATGTGTCCAACACCATTTGAATACCCAGATGGTCACCTCTCCTCGTCATCTAAGCCCCTAACACCCCTCCTCTGCAGGCCTGGACATCCCTAACTATCCTCTCCTGCAGGCTTGGTCCCCCCCAACTGCTCTCCACTGAAGGCCTGGGTCCCCCCCAATTGCCCTTCTCTACAGGCCCAGTCGCCCCAACTTCCCTCCTCTGCTGGCCTGGCCACCCCTAACTACCCTCCCTGTAGGATTGAATGCCCCTAATTGCCCTTCCTTGCAAACCTGTTCCCTCCCAACTGCCCTTCCCTGCTGGCCATCTTGTGGTGGCCATCTTCTGTCCACATGGGGGCAGCCATCTTGTGTGTTGGAGTGATGGTCAATTTGCATATTATTTTATTAGATAGGATAGAGGCCTGGTGCATGGGTGGGGACCAGCTGGTTTGCCCTGAAGGGTGTCCCGGATCAGGGTGAGTGTTCCCTTGGGGCATGGGGCAGCCTGGGCGAGGGGCCTTGTGGTGGCCAGCCATGCCCCACAAGTAGAGGCCCTGGTATCTGGGATTTATTTATCTTCTATAATTGAAACTTTGTAGCCTTGAGTGGAAGCCTGGGCTGGCCAGGGTGTGTGAAAAGCTTGGTTTCCTCCATTGCGAGGGAAACCCAAGCTCCTGCTTGCTCTGTGGCAGTAACCATCTTTGTTAGGGTTAATTTGCATACTTGCTCCTGATTGGCTGGTGGGCGTGGCTTGCAGTGTAGCGGAGTGATGGTTAATTTCCATACTACTCTTTTATTAGATAGGATCTGTCTATCCATTACATATAATTTCAGATCCCAGCTGTGTAGCTGAAGGAAGCGAATTTTCTCCAGCAGGCAGCTTTTCTCATACCCACGGCGCACCACATTTAAGCCATCATCTCTAGCAAGGGGTAGTCGGACTATTCCTCAAGCTACGGTTGTAATGGAGTTTAATTTCCTTGTGGAGATGGAATTGTGTAGAAGGAGATAGATTCCTTTAGACAGAAAAAGACTCAGCAGCCTATGAAATGTAACTGGACTACTGTCAAGAAACATTAGCCACCTGTTTATTTAAAGAAGGTATGGCAAGGGCTCCCATTGGTAACAATATCTTCCCATTGTGTAACCCTTTCTCCTGTGCTGTGCGATTACAACAACAAAACAAAAAAAAAAGGAGAGAGAGAGAGAGAAAGAAATACCTCAAGAGAAACTACTATTTCTAGGTAAGATTAGAACTCAGACTCAGTCTCTGAAAATAAAACGCCTCCTTAGGCCAGAGAGGAGGAATCTGGCCCGGTTTTGAAGGTTCCTGGCCCACAGCGAAGGACACGCTGCCCTGATGGGCTCAGGTCAGCACCAGCTGTCCCCTCGGGCACCTTCCCGTCCCGCACTCCGAGGCTGCAGGTGGAAGCCTGTGGCTGACAGTGCCGCTCGGACGTGGTGGCCCACATTCCAGGAACCCATGCTCTCTGGCAGGTGGTCGGGGTATTGGAAGGGCTGGGCCTTGACAGCAGGAGAACTGGGGCCAAAACCTGAAGGAGCCTCGGCATGGAAAAGCTGACACTTGGCCTGGAAATGGAATTCCAGGCACATGTGGCAATGTGCTTGCTGTTTTATAAGAATGCCCAGGGAAAAGTCTCCGAAACCGCCAGGCCCGGGTCTCAGGCACCCTGACTCGGCGGAGCCAAGGGTCACGGGCAGCAGAGTGCTGAGTCTTCACCCCCTACACGCTCAGTGCCCTCCTCTGGCAGAAGTGACCTGCCCTGGGCCCTCTGCTGCCCACCCCCGAGTCTCATTTGTGCAGGCATTCATTTTGTGTCATGGATCCCCTTCTTGTGGCTGCTGAAATCCAGGGACTACTTCTCCAGATAGTGTCTTTAAATGCAACAAATTAAAAAAAAATGACTATGAAGAAAACCAACTGTATTCAAACTGAGTTATTAAAATGTTTTTAAACTTATGAGACAGAAATGTTTAGAATACCGATGGGATAGAAACGTGGGCACACTCTTTAATTAACTTACTAAAAAACCAGCTTTATTGAATCTCATAAAATTACTGATATAAGTCGAGAGTGGTGATAAGTGGAAAAAACCATCTCAAGATCTGTGGTAATTAAAATGTAATAGGAAAGAGGCCTTCCAAGAGGACCGCGGAGTCGCCAAACTGGATTTACAGCTAAATTATAGAGCAAGTCAACCTGAATAGCCAACGGCAGGCTAGCCGAATTGAAATGCTAGAGCCAAGGGTTTACAGGGAGAGCCACACAGGGACTTATAAAAAGGGGGGACAGGTGGGAAGGGCAGGCCCCCACACTCACGTGCAGTGGCAGAAGAGCCCAAGGGTGCCAAAGTCCCTCCCCCCGGGAGCATGGGGTTTCTACCCCTTGCAGGAACCCCCAACCCAAAGCCACGGAGATGGGAAGAGGAGTCCTTAGCATCAAGTGGTGAGAACCAGTGAGATTCAGCGTTCCTGGTAGAGAAGGGAGTCCACTAGGGACACAGACACCCTTCCCAGGGTTGAGCGCCCCTATTCTTGGAGCACCAGCCTGGGGAGTGCAATGCCTGCTCCCCCATTTCTGACTCTGCAGAGGGGTCGCTGGCTACACCCGGTGGGGACCTGTGGAGGACTCTTCTGGAGAAGCTCTTGGCAGAGACTCAGGTAACGATGGAACTGTGTGGCTTTGGAAAGCATCGAGGCAGCATTGAGTGTCCTGGAGAGCATCACGCTAAGCGAAAGAAGCCGGTCAGAGAAAGACAAGTTTCACGTGATCTCACTCATATGTGGATTCTAATGAACTAAGGAACAGAATTGATCCAGAGACACACAAGCATGGAGCAGGCTGACATACCTCATAGGGAAGTCGGTGGTGGGTGAGGAGAGATTAACCAGAGAATTTATATGAATATACCCGTATGCAGAGCCCATGGACACAGATAATAATGTGGTGAATGCGTGGGAAGAGGGAAGGTAGGAGGCGAAGGTAGTCAAGTGGAAAGAAAGGGGGCATTTGTAATGCTTTCAAAATAAAGATGCAATTTTAAAAAATAAGTAAAATTTAAAAAAATAAAGCAGATGGCCTAAATAGAAATAAAAACAACAACAAAAATCCATAGCAAGATGGTAAACACAAGCTCTAGTATAATAGTAATTACATTAAATAGAAATACGGTAAGCAAAATAATAAGATGGTCAGACTGATTAAAAACAAAACTTTACAACATGCTGTGAACAAAAACATGCACTTTAAACGTGAAGACGGAACTTTGAAGAGTAGAAAGATGAGTATAGATATATTATGCAAGAATTAACCAAACCAAGTTGTGAGTAGCTGATACCTGCATCAGAAAATAAGGAAGTAGAGGCAAGAAGCAATTATTGAAGATCAAATAGAGACATTTTTATAAAACAGAGACATCTTATAATGAAAAGGGAATCGATATGAAGTGAAAGAGTCACACGTTTAAATCTGTGGTCTACCCCATCACATGGATTCAAAATATATAAAGCAGTAAGTGACAGAAAGGAAACGATCCATGGACAAGTCCCCAGTCGTGAGGGCCTGTGATGGATGCAGGTATATATCATGAGCTCCGAAGCAGGGAGGGGCACATTTTTCACCAGCCTCCAGCTAGAAATACTTCTGTTTTTGCGGGCCATATGGTTTCTGTCCTCAGGATTCCATTCTGTGGCTACACTGTAAACACAGCCATTGAGCGCTCTCCTACCTTGCAAGATGGCGAGTACAAACACAGAGAAGCTGGAGCCCAAGGACGACAAACCTGAAGCCAAGAGGGCTGATGCCAGGGGCCAGGTTAAGAAGGGTAATGCCAAGGCCAAGGTGCCTAAGAGGGGGAAGCTCCAATGCAGCTGAGACCCCCAACCACGCAGAGGAATTGGCAGATATTCCTGGTCGGCTCTGTATTCCCCAAAGCCAAGTACAAGAGGAAGCACTCAACAGCTAAATCACGATGAGAAGAAAAAGGAGAAAGCTCTTGCTCCTGTTACAAAACCAGTTGGTGGCGACAAGAATGGTGGCACCCAAGTGGTTAACCTTTGCAAAATGCCTAGATGTGATCCCCCTGAACACGTGACTGGAAACTGTTGGGCCAGGGCAAGGAACCCTTCAGTGAGCGTGTGAGAAAACTGAGTCAGTTTCGCTCCCGGGACCATCCTGACCATCCTCACCAGTGACACAGAGGCCAGAGGGCAGTGTTCCCGAAGCAGCTAAGCAGTGGCTTGCTACTTGTGCCTGGACCTCTGTCCCTTTATAGAGTTCCGTTGTGTAGAACACACTAGAAATGTGTCATCACCACCTCGACCAAAATTGATATCAGTGCTTTGAACATCCCCAAACATCTCGCTGATGCTTATTTCAAGAAGCAGCAACTGCGGTTACCAGGAGGACCAGATCTTTGAGAAAGAAAATGGAGATTATAGAGCAGCTCAGGGTTGGTCTGAAAACGGGGGGCTCTCAAATTCTGCCCCAAATCAAAGCTGTTTTTCAACTCCAGGGCTACCTCAGCTGTGTTTGCTCTAACAAATGGGCTTTATCCTCACAAAGTGGTGGTCTAAATTTCTTACAGAGAACCTAGCTAAATAATGGATCTGTTTGGAAGGAGGGAGGGAGGGAAGGAAGGAAGGGAGGAAGGAAGGAAGGAAGGAAGGAAGGAAGGAAGGAAGGAAGGAAGGAAGGGGCAGCCAATCAATGGTTCTCTCTCATCATTGATGTTTCTCTCTTTCTATCCCTTTCCCTTCGTCTCTGAAATTAAAAAAATAATTCAAAACATAAATTTTAAAAATACGTGTTAAAAAAATGACACAGACAATAATAGTAAGGTAACTGCCAGAATGAAAGAGGTTGAGGTGGGGGTAGAAGAGGCTTAAGAGGAGATAAACGGCCCTGCCTGGTTTGGCTCAGTGGATAGAGTGTTGGCCTGCGAACTGAAGAGTCCCAGGTTCAATTCCAGCCAAGGGCACATGTCTGGGTTGTGGGCTCAATCCCCAGTGGGGGATGTGCTGGAGGCAGCCAATCAATGATTCTCTCTCATCATTGATGTTTCCCCCTCTCTCTCCTTCTCCCTTCCTCTCTGAAATCAATAAAGAAGTATATATATATATTTTAAAGAAGAGATAAATGGTTATGGAAGGAGACTTGACTTGGGGTTTTGAACACACAATATAATATACAGATAATATATTATAGAATTGTATACCTGAAATCTATGTAATTTTATTAACCAATGTCACCCCAATAAATTTAATTAAATTTTTTTTAAAAGGGGGAAAAACGAAATCCAACAAGGATTTTGGTGGTCATGTGGGTCAGAAGCAGCGCAACTGGAGAGCTGAGGGGACTTGTCCACGAGTCCCAAAGCTGCAAGGCTGATGGCTAAGTGAAGCCTTAGCCATGCAGTTTCCCGCAGCACCGAAGACAAGGCCGAGGGAGACACCCCGCTCACAGCCGGTGAAATTCTGAAGCCCTAGGTCAATTCACAGCTTCTTTTTTTTTTTTTAATATGTTTTATTGATTTTTCACAGAGAGGAAGGGAGAGGGATAGAAAAGAAACATCGATGAGAGAGAGAGATCAGCCGCCTCCTGCATGCCCCCTACTGGGGATATGCCCGCAACCAATGTACGTGCCCTTGACGAGAATCGAACCTGGGATCTTTCAGTCTGCAGGCTGATGCTTTATCCACTGACCCAAACCGGTTTCGGCTAATTCACAGCTCCTTGAACTCGATGGTCCTGATCCACAGCACCTTAGCTCTGTGCTAGGGAGACTTGCTCCCCAGGGACACCAAGCGTGGAGAATCCCAGAGAGACCAAGAGTTGGGGGTTAATGCTAGGGGACAGATACACAAGATCCCCAACTATCAGTGCCTCCCTTGGTGGGTAAATGACCAGAAGAGGATGAAACGGAAGTAGGTATTGATTATGTTTCTATGTCATGGTCTGGGCGTGTTCATTTTCTTTTCTTTCTTTTTTTTAAAAATATATTTTATTGATTTTTCACAGAGAGGAAGAGAGAGGGATAGAAAGTCAGAAACATTGATGAGAGAGAGACACCGATCAGCCGCCTCCTGCACACCCCACACTGGAGATGTGCCCGAAAGCAAGGTACATGCCCCCGGCTAGAATCGAACCTGGGACCTTTCAGTCTGCAGGTCGACACTCTATCCACTGAGCCAAACCAGTCTCGGCAATGTGTTCATTTTCTACAACTTCATTGTTGTGCACACTTTAGATTCATGCACGTTAGTGTATATGTATTATATTTCAATGAACATTTTAAAAAAAGTGAAGTCCGTTAGTTAATCATCTCCAGCTCTTCCTCAGACCATACATTCTATTAGTTTCCAAGGTAAACCAGCTTATTCTTTTGCTTATTTGACTCCCAATAACACATACCTTCAAAGTCTCACTTGGTACCTTAAGCTACTTGCTAGTTTAATTTCCGAAATAAAGTGTCTTCCCTAAAAGAATTCTAACTTTTATTTTCACGGGGTTTATTTTCACCTCTCTTCAGAAGAAATGGCCACATTGCATTCGGTACAGGTCAGATTGGCAGAGTATCACGTTTAAAGGAGGGTACAGGCAGACTGGAACGTGTCCAGAGAGGGCCAGTGAAATAATAAATATGTGGGAATTAGGCTGAAGGGACTGGGGATTTTCAAACTGAGAAATAACAGACTGGAGTCAGAAGAGTGCAGTCCCTGCTTTCGGATCTATAACATGTTTTGTGGCAGAAGGATCTGTTTTATTTGAGGGTTTTGAAGGCAGAGCGGGGACAATGGGCGAGCCCTATGGAAAGTGAGTTTCCTTCGAATGCTCAGCTGTCTATTGAGGGGTGTGTTCTTCACCCCACAAACCTTGATTGAATGATAAACATGTGACAGGCTTAGTCTACTGCTGATGATAGGCATATACAGGTGTACAACTACCCTGTTTCCCTGAAAATAAGATGGTGTCTTATATTAACTTTTGCTCCCAAAGATGCGCTAGGTCTTATTTTCAGGGGATGTCTTATTTTTCTATGAAAAAGAATACGGTTCACATTTATTGTTGAACAACAAAAAAAGGAAATTTATTACCTGCATACGGTACGGTAGTAGTTGTCATCACAAACCAGCTCACTGATGGGCCGTAGCACAGCCGGAGCTGTTCAGGCAGGGCGAGGTCTCTTTAAATCAGGAGTCAGACGCCTGACGGTAGCTTCGGGGGCCTTATGTTCAGGGGAGGCCTTATTATCAGGGAGGTCTTATTTTGGGGGGGGATGCCCTATGTTACAGCAAGAGGCAAAACTGGAAGTAGGTCTTATTTTTGGGGGATGTCTTATTTTCAGGGAAATAGGGTAGGCAGAAATCCAAATCATGGCATCACAAGGTGACGCTGGAGCTCGGAGGGAGGAGGACTGGGTGAGGAGCAGGAAGTAAGGAAATGGATTGCAAAGCAGGGCTCCGTCTTCTGACTCACTGCGCTCCATCTCATTGTCGTCATGGAAATGAGCAACACCGCCACCCACTCAGCTACTCAGGCTCACGGCCCGAGAGCACACGGCAGCCTGACCCTCTCCCTCACACGCAAACCCAAACCGGGTCCGCCTCTCAGTTCTCTCAGTCCTGGCACAAAACATCTCTCAGAGTGATCTCTTCATTCTTGTTGCTGCCACTGCCTCTCAGACCCCTTGCCTGAACAATCTGGTGACATCTAACTGCTCTCCTGCCTGCAGGCCTGGCCCTCTCAAATCTCACATTGCATGGGCCTGAAGGTTCCTTTTCGGAAATAAGAATTGGGTCACGCAAGTGTCTGAGTGAAGTCCTTCATAGGCTCATGGCATGTAGAAAAGACTCCCCCTCCCCCTCACCCCTGGTGGCCATGGGGTTTGAGGCCCTTTCCTCTTTGGCTCCTGCCCACCCATCCAGCCCATCCCAGACCAGCTTCCTGTTTGTACATGTCCTACATTCCAGTGGTCACCGACTAACTTTAGGGACC
Source organism: Lasiurus borealis (assembly GCA_004026805.1). NCBI lineage: Eukaryota > Metazoa > Chordata > Mammalia > Chiroptera > Vespertilionidae > Lasiurus > Lasiurus borealis. The sequence continues at coordinate 21,779 of PVJN01014565.1, read as the reverse complement.
CTGTCACTCCCCATTGCGGCACACCTCCACCTTTGCGTTCACCGTGCGCCTTTTATTTGAAAGTCTCTCCCTCAGCTTTTCCCCCTGGAAATGCTACTCATCCTCCAGGCATCAGCTTTAACATCAATTCCATGAAGTCTTCCCTGACTCCAACGCTTGAAAGATAGATCACTTCTTCATTCGTGCATTTACGTTCTCCCTGCACATCTCTAAGGTTCCCTGGTTTTCTCTCTCTGCTTGACAGGCCACGAGCCCCCGAGGAGTATGAACGAGGTTAGACACCATAGTGGGCTCTAAACCAGGCTGCTTGGTTTCAGTTCTGGCTCCACTTCCGGTTAGCTGCCTGTCTTTGGTGTCCGCCTGTTCCAGCTTCAGTTTCCTCATTAGCCAAGTGGAGATGATGGTGCCCACCTCACAGGGTTGTTGTAAGAATCAAACGAGTTCTTTCCTGGAGAGTGCTTAGAGCAGAGCCTGGAACATAGTCACTCCTTAGCCAATGAGATCTGTTATTTCTTTTTTTATTTTTTAATATATTTTATTGATTTTTTACAGAGAGGAAGGGAGAGGGATAGAGAGCTAGAAACATCGATGAGAGAGAGACATTGATCAGCCGCCTCCTGCACACCTCCGACTGGGGATGTGCCCGCCACCAAGGTACATGCCCCCGACCGCAATCGAACCTGGGACCTTTCAGTCCGCAGGCCAATGCTCCATCCACTGAGCCAAACTGGTTTTGGCAGATCTGTTATTTCTTATTGTTACTCCTATAATCTTTGCATGGAAGATGCATAGCTCATTAGATTTACATAGTGGATCTTCCATAAATATTGAATGTATTTTTCCAACTGTTCACAGTGCAAAAGAAACTTAACATTGAACACACATGCATACACACACACAGTGATCTGAGAACTAGAATCTGAGAAATTTCCTATTATATCTAGTGGTCTCTTTCAGGTCCTCAAAAGGGACATGTTTCCTCACAGTCTGGTCTCCTTGTTCTGCAGTCTTCTTCTTGTCCTGCGCCGGGCATTCTCTGGAGAAATGTGGTGCTTTAAAGAGCTATGGAGCTCCCTCAGGGGCATTTACCTATCAAATAAGAGCTGGAGGAGGAAACTTGGAGAGGACAGCCATAGACAGCCGCTTGACTGCTCTCTTTAGGAGTGAGTTTTCCTATAACTGATGCTAAATCGTTTCTATGCTCTGTTATGAAGCATAAAAACTGTCATTCAATCAAAACCATGAGCTCCCACCGCATCAGAATTCGATACCCAAGGTCACAGAATGCCGTCTCCATCACGACACCATTCCTTGCTGGCTGTTGTCACCTTGCCACACGAAGGCTTCTAAGACTCCTTAACCAGGAAACTGGCTTTTCTTGTTTGAAATCCTGGATTGTGCACATTTTTAGTTGAGCGACAGAGTGCTTCTTTCTTTATATGTCTAAGGAAGCCTTCATAGCGTGATGGCCAAATTATTTGAAAGATGTTTTCCTGCGGTGATGTCATGTCGAAGGGAAAACATACTTGGGACGTGAAGTATTCCCGTCAGAAGCCTCTGAGATCTCGCATCTGCACGCCGAAGCCCCAGAGGTTATCCAATGATAGGAGACGATTGTGAGAGGGAGGACTTCTAATGGGGTGTTGGCAGGCAGGCTGGCCAACAGTCACGGTCACCGCACAAGTATTTATGGAGGAAGTGAAGGCTTCATTTTTGCTTTCGCTAACAGACAGCTTTCCCAAACATACATACCAAGAAAGACGAATACTCCGGATTATGACACCCCGGGCATGAGAAACACACAGAAACCAACAGCCCTGTTGGAAGATTCTTACCTGGTGTCCAATGCCAACCTGTAATGAGACAGTGAGTGGGCTGCCTGAAGGGTTTCCTCAGTGAAAGGGAACATAGCCCCGATCAGTGGTCGGCAAACTGTGGCTCGTGAGCCTCGGTTTGCAGCTCTGTTGACTAATGGGTTTGCCGACCACTGATGTAGACTCTCGATTCCAATAATTACAGGCTGTGGTTGTTCCTTGTGATTAAGCTTCTATGAATAAGGAAATCCAGACCAATGAGTTCAAAGAAAAAAAATGCATCATCTGCCCAAATAGAACACGAAGAAACTTTTTAGAAAGTGTGGACATTAATTACAGTCTGTGTGAAAATTGATGTATTGATGGATGATTCTAAGATGGTTGATAATATAGAGAAACATTTGTATTCCCTGCAGGCCCAAGGCATACTGTGGCAAGTCTTCTGATCAGCTATGTACTCACGGAGCAAGATGCACACAATCGTAAGTACAATTATCTGACAAGAATGAATGCACAAATCGTGAGTACAATTATCTGACAAGAATAAAAATACACACAATCGTAAGTACAATTATCTGACAAGAATGAATGCACACAATCGTAAGTACAATTATCTGCCAAGAATGAATGCACAAATCGTAAGTACAATTATCTGACAAGAATGCACACAATTGTAAATACAATTATTTGACAAGAATGAAAAAAATGGCTATTTTGTGTGTAGGTGGCCCTTTATTTAGCTCATTGGGGAAGCAACATGGGAGTCATGGGTAGGGTGTGGATGTTAAAGCAAGAAAGACTCAACTCAGAAGCCTTTTCCGCTCCTTGTTCATTTGCCTGCATTCCTTAACTTTCCTAAGCCCCATTTTCCTCTTCTGTAAATGGGGGACAGTCCACAGTATCATTTTATGGTTTCACAACTTATCATTTTGAGTTTATTCTTGTGTATGGTGGTCTTCCTTCCTTTGCTTTTCTTTCCTTGCTTTTTGAATGTACCTGTTCAATTTTCCCAACACTATTTAATGAAAAAACTGTCTTTATGCCATTGAATGCTCTTATCTTTTGTGGTCAAATATTAATTGAACATCCTATGCTTACTTAAGAAATATGTTTATGTCTTCTATTATTGGGTGGTATACAGAAACCAATAGCTCTGTTGGAGGATTCTTACATGGTATAACTTTCTAATAGGTAAAGTTGTTTAATAGTATTTATGCAAGTTTTGCATATTAGCACGAACTATTCTCTACTTTTTCTATCAAGTGAGAAAAGAGTGTTAACATTTGCAATAATGATCATGGATGTTTTAGTTGTATGTTTAATTCTGTCAGTTTCTGCATGATGTATATTGAAGCTTTGATATTAGGTATATACCCATGTTGGATTGTTATGCTGTGGAGTAGATACTTTTGTTATTATATGCCTCTATTTGTTAATAATTAATATGAGAGGGTTTATTTCCACCTTCCTGGTATTACATTCTATTTATTTCACTTGTTCTTATTTCTTCTTCTTTTCTTATTTTTTTTGGGGGGGGGATTAATTAAATGCACTTTAGTATTATTTAACCTTCTTAGCTTTCTAGGGATAGCTCTGTGACTTTCTCTCTTTCTTTCTTCCTATTAAAATATGAATCTAGCTATTAAAATATGAATCCTTAACTTGCCATGGTCTACTTTAAGTTATTATTGAGCCACTTTATAATGTAAGAACCTTAAAACAATGTAATTTATTTAATACTTCTCTCCTCCTTTGTGCCATAATTGTCCTATTACTCCCCCAATGCACTGTTATTATTTTTTACTTAAACAATTGTCTTTCAAAAATACTAGCAAAAAACAAGAAAAAGTCTTTTATACTTACATATTTTTATTCTAGTGCTTTTTATTTCTTTCTGTAAATTTAAATTTCCTCCTGGTATCATTTCCTTCCACTTAAAGCACTGGCAACGAATTTTCTTAACTTCTTTTTGTCTGAAACTGTTATTATTTCAATGTTTGAAAGAAGTTTTTACTGGTTATAGCTTTCTAGATTGATAGTTTCTTTTTCCTTTTTATAATTTAAGGATTTTGTTTTCTGGCCTCTATGATTACTGATGAGAAGTCAAACATTATTCTTTTATATATATATAATTTTTTCTTTATTGACTAAGGTATTACATATGTGTCCTTAACCCCTCCCCCGCATTGCTCTCTACTCATGCCCTCAACCCCCGTGGTGTCTGTGTCCATTGATTAGGTACATGAGGGTTCCTTTTTCTCCGAATCCGTCAGCACTTGTTGTTTGTTGATTTGTTGATGATGGACATTCTGACAGATATGAGATGGTACCGCATTGTCATTTTGATTTGCATCTTTTGGATGATTAGTGACTATGAGCATGCTTTCATATGTCTCTTGGCCTTAAGTCTTCTTTCGAAAAGTATCTGTTTATGTCCGTTGCCCATTTTTTTATTGGATTGTTTATCGTCCTTTTATTAAGTTGTATGAGTTCCCTGTAAATATTGGAGATTAAATCTTTATCAGTGATAACATTGGCAAATATGTTCTCCCATGCAGAGGGTTTTTTTGTTGTTTTGTTGATGGTTTCTTTTGCTGTATAAAAAGAAGAAATAAAAAGCATCCAAATTGGAAAAGAAGATAATAAAAATGTCATTATGCACATATAACATGATACAATACATAGAAAACCTTAAAGACTCCATCAAAAAATCATTAGACTTAATAAATGAATTTGGCAATGTAATAGGATACAAAAATAATGCCAAGAAATCTATGGCATTTCTGTATACCAATAATGAACTTACAGAAAGAGAGACTAAAAAAAAAAATCCCATTTACCATCACACTAAAAAAAATTAAGATACCTAGGAATAAACTTAGCCAATGACATAAAAGACCTGTACTCAGAAAACTACAGGACACTGCTCGTCTAATAATTTCTTATTTCAACTTGACAGCATGTTTTATTGTTGAGGATGCACCATAGAGTTTCTGGGATACTGTTATTCTTTTTTAAAGAGTGTTAAACTTTGTTTTAGCATATACAGTGGTACCTCGAGATACAAGTGTCCTAACATACGAGATTTTTGAGATACGAGCCGTCAAGCAAGCGATTTTTGCTTTGAAATACGAGCAACATTTGAGATAGGAGTAATTGCGCGGATCGGCCGGCTGCACAGGACCCACCAGTTTACCGCGACTCGAGCGTCTCATAATTTCCCAGGCCTCAAGGTTATGAAACGAATTAAACTCGTATCTCGAGGTACCACTGTACTGAATTACTGATAGATTAGCACATTTATACAGAGGCTTGGTTGAGGGCTTTATTACAGAGGGCTTATTTTGGTTCTGCTTTAGTCAGAAAAATATGTAACCCTTAGTTCTAGGATATAGCCCTTACTCCTAAGGCCTGGCCCTTTGAGGTTTTAAGCCTGTGGTGTTTACCAATTCCTCCTAACTTGGTAGAACTTGAACTCCAAACTGTTACCTCATCCGCTGACATCTCCTCTCAGCCCTTTTACCTCTACTTGTTTGTTCTACTGATTGCTGCTTGGGATCTTGCCCAGCCATTTATAATTTCAGAGACATGCGAGACTTTGAGAGAAAATATGATGTAGATATGTCCTCCTGTTTCCATGGCAACTACTCCACTTCAGGGTATCTATCCCCTTAATGCCCAGCTATGCTGGCAGCCCAAAATCCATCTTCTAAGTTCTGAGTCCCAAAAGACTCATTCTTTCTTTTTGTACTCTATCCCTTCTTCTCATGCAAATTAGAGAGTTCAGGCAAGAGAAAAGTTGGGTAAATAGGAACCTAATCTGATTTTTTTAAATGTGATTTGCATCCCGTCTCTCAAAGACCGTATCTACTCTTGTGTCTGCCTGCTTTGGGCTTATGCCTATTGCTTTTTAAGAGACATTTTTCCCTCCTAAAATTTATAGTTCTCACCAGCAAGAGGATCCGTCCCATACAAGGTACTCTGCCTCACCAGAGCTGAAACCCCTCTAATTACCTGGTTATTTAAGATACGCTTTGTAAATAAATAAGTGGGAAGGCTTATTCAGGAGTTACCTCTAATACCACAATTGTGGTTCCTGGTTTATTTTTTAACACATGTCTCCGTAAACATTACATAACTTCCTCTGAGTCACTGCAGATCATTAAAAATCTCACAATGAAGTGTAAACACAAACTCGTTTTGAGGAAGTGCAGGACCTCGCTCGGTCTGCCAGCCTGAGCTGCCCCGAGCTCAGCTCATGGGTCCGGGAAAACGAGAGCAGTTTCCCACCGTCGGGGAAGGCTGGGCCACCCGGTTCCCGGAGCAGGTCCGTTAGGCCAACCTCTGAGGCACACACACCTGCCCGTAACTTATTCCACACTCACCTCACCTATTGAGGTTCACACAAAGCGCTGGCAAGTCACCTTATCTGTTTTCCCCCCAGAAAGTACCGTGTCTGCATAGCTTGTCATTTTAAGCTAAAACATGAATTCACCTCCTCATGTTCAGTCATCCCAGAGCTTGAGTCTTTGCCATGCCAACAGGACAAGCAGAGGAAAAGAAAAAAGAAAAAAAAAAAACCAGCTTGGGAGTGAGATGGTTGAACCTTTGCCTCAGCTGGATTCTGCTCCTCATGTTGGCCATCTTGGATTTTGAAATTTCACTAGTGCATGAGTTTAAAGTTTGTGTATCTCCATGCCAGGAACTACTGTATGTATTGACTCGGGCTAACGTATTTCATTCTCACAATAGGCACAGTTTACAACTGAGAAAATGGGCACAGAGATTCATTTATTTAGCCATGATCACACCCAGAAATGGTTATGCCCAACGTGTTATTCCACGAGAAATCAAAGGGCCATGCTGTTATTTGAACCAATCTTCTGCTCTTCTTTTTATCTATTGAGCTTTGCTGCTTCTCCTGTCCTGTTAATGCCTTTACTCCATTTGTAATCCTTTTGTTAAATCTGACCCAAGGATATGTTGTTGTTTTTTTAATTGATTTTAAACAGAGGGGGTAGAAGAAGACGGACAGATATATATAGAGGAACGTTGATGTGAGAGAGAAACATCAATTGGTTACCTCCTGTATGTGTCCCAACCAGGAATCAAACCTGCAACCTGGGAATGTGCCCTGACATGAGCTGGAATGAAATCCATGACCCTCTATGCGTAGGACAATGTTCTACCTACTGAGCCATATGGCCAGGGCTCCACTGATAACCTTTAGACGGACAAATGGCCACGCCAAGGCCTTCCACCTCTTTGATTGTTGAGCTTTCTTCCTCGGTGTTTGCACGGTCATTCTGCCAGACTCTAGTCATGCCGGATGTTTTCCTCAGGATCATTTCCTTCCTCTTAAGTGTCTCCTCTCTGCCAGGCACGACCTAGGTATTGGGGAGAGAGTAAGATTGCCTCCATCCTTGAGAATCTCAGGATCTGGTGGGAAAGAAAATATATGCAAAAGTACACGATAAAACTCGATGGTAGACACCTGAGCAAAGAGCCTGCAAGTCTCAGGAGAGGAGGCCACTAAACCTATATCTAATCCTATTTGAGGAGTTTTGGGAAGTTGCATAACAACGGTGTTTTATAAAGTGAGTTGGGCGCTGAAACCGGTTTGGCTCAGTGGATAGAGCATCGGCTTTCGGACTGAAGGGACCGGTCAAGGGCATGTACCTTGGTTGCAGGCACATCTCCAGTGAGGGGTGTGCAGGGGGCAGCTGATTGATGTTTCTCTCTCATTGCTCTTTCTAACTCTCTATCCCTCTCCCTTTCACTCTGTTGAAAATCAATAAAATATATTTTTAAAAAAATAAACTGAGTTGGGCAAGCTATATGGACAAGGTTAGGTGGAGCATTTCTTTTTTAAAAAAAATATTTTTATTGATTTCAGAGAGGAAATGAGAGGGGAAGAGAGAAACATCAATGATGAGAAAGAATCATTGATTGGCTGCCTCCTGCACACCCCCTACTGGGGATGGAGCCCAAAACCCAAACATGTACCCTTGACAAGAATTGAACCTGGGACCCTTCAGTCCCTAGGCCAATGCTCTATCCACTGAGCCAAACCAGCTAGGGCTAGGTAGGTAGAGCATTTCACACTGAGGGAACAGCATGTTCAAAACTGGGAGGCAGGAATGAGCATGACTTCCTGGAGGACATTGAGAAGGTAAAAAAAAAAAATAGAAAATCAGGTTGTGTTAGCAGGCAGGAGAAAGAGTATGAAGGAGTTTGAATTTTATCCTAAAGAAGCAGTAATATAATTACCCCTAATCTACAGCTTTGTTTGATTCCAGTCAATCCCTTGAGCAAACCCTACCTACTCTCCCCATCGCAAGCACACACAGGTAGAGTTCTTTCTGTCCCCTCCTTCTGCCCAGGATGAGTGTCCAGCTCGATGAGAGAGCATGTCTTCCCTCAGTCCTATTGAATTTGAGAATCAAGGCTATTTTGAAAATGCTTCCTAGTTTTTCTGTGCCCCTCCAAAATGGACTTGCCCAGGATCTCAAGGAGTGACCAAAATGGACAGAAAAGCTTCAGAGAAATAGAATTCAGTATTTTCCTTTCCCCTTTCCTTCTACCTTCCTGCTCCCACTTAAAAAAATAAAATAAAGTAGAAGAGCCTGTTGCTCATGCTCCTTCAATCTGGGCATGATTTCTCTCTGTGTTTTATTTAACCTGTGGAGAAATAGGGTGTCAGTTTCAACTAGCTATTGTCTTTTTTCTTCAGGCTGTTTATAAAGCCAGCTGTCCTTTGCCACATCTGAAAGGCTGAATTGGGCCTTTTGACTTCCTACCTTCCCAGATGTGTAGCTTCAGATTAGACTGAGGTCCAGAATAAATGTTGTTCTAGGCTCCCTCTTCAAGTCTCATCCTTTTTTTCCAGAAGCTAATAAATTCTGAGAGTGTTGCCATAGCTGCTTCTGAAGTCAGTTTCTGAAAAAAGACCTGGTGTGCATGACTTCTCATTGGACCACTGTGATCCTGGGGAAGAGAAGTAAAAAGAGGACAGAAAGGGCAATTTCTGACTCATCCCATCTCTTTCTTCCCAGTATTTCCCTCCTTCCTTCTCTTCTCTTCACTTTCTTGCTAACTTCCTTCCAACACTCATTCTGCCTCTTTCCCTTCTTCCCTTTCTACCTCTTCCTTCCTTCCCTACCTTCTCCTCTTTCCCTACTCATTCTCTTTTGCTCCAATTTCTTCTATTCCTCCTTTTAAATTGCTTTCTTACATTTCAAAAGATGATTTATTTGTTTAAAAATAAGGCAAATGTTCAAATGTCTCTGTAATTAGCGCGGAGGTTAAAAAAATGCAGAAAAAGGAGCAAAATAGCATCCCTGCCTTCAGGAGCTTCCAGTTCAGTGCAGGGAGATAACAAGACAATTACTAAGACGATCTCTACCAAAGGGGATGGATGCTCTATATTTCTCCGAGGTGGATTTGACATGGTTGTAGTTAATTTTGTAAGATTCTCCCATCTTCTTACTATAAATTATGTGATTTCATTCTCTGCATTTCACTTTGAACTTGGCCTAGATAACATGAAATTAAAATTGTGATGAAGAGATAGATTATTTTTAAATGCTAAGTTTTTTTTCTAAAATGCATTTTCTGCATTTTGTTTTTTAAATTGATTTTTTTTTGGTATTTTATGTTCTATAAATGTTCCATCCTATCTAATAAAAGAGTAATATGCAAATTGACCACACCTCTGCTACACCCACAAGCCATGCCCATCAGCCAATCAGAGTGAGTATGCAATTTAAGCCAACCAAGATGGCTATGGCCACAGAGAGAGCAGGAGGGAGGCTTGGGTTGCCCCTGGCAATGGAGGAAGCCAAGCTTTACGCACACCCTGGCCTCCGCTTAAGGAAATAAAGTTTCAATGGCTGCCACCACTTATTTATCAAAGATAAATAAATCCCAGATACCAAGGCCTCCGCTTGGGTTGCCAGGGGGTGTGGCTAGTCTGCAAACCACCACAGGCCCCTTGCCCAGGCCACCCCATGCCCCAAGGGAACACCTACCCTGATCTAGGACACCTTTCAGGGCAAACCAGCTGGGCTTCACCCATGCAGCAGGCCTCTATCCTATCTAATAAAAGAGTAATATGTAGATTGACCATCACTCTAACACACAAGATGACTGCCCTCATGTGGTCAAAAGATCCTGCCCATGTGGACACACTATGGCCACCACAAGATGGCCAGCAGAGGAGGGCAGTTGGCAGGGACCAGGCCTGCAAGGGAGGGCAGTTGTGGGCAATCAGGCCAGCAGGGAAGGGCAGTTTAGAGGGACCAGGCCTGCAAGGGAGGGCAGTTGGGGGTGACCAGGCCCATAGAGGAGGGAAGTTAGGGGCAGACAGGCTGTCAGGGGAGCAGTTAAGCATCAATCAGGCTGGCAGGGGAATGGTTAGGGGGTGATCAGGCTGGCAGGCAGAAGTGGTTAGAGGCAATCAAGAAGGCAGGCAGGTGAGCAGTTGGGAGCCAGCAGTCCTGGATTGTGAGAAGAATGTCCGACTGCCCAGTTAGGCCCTATCATACCTGGATCAGGCCTAAACAGGCAATCAAACATCCCTAAGGGGATCCCAGATTAGAGAAGGAGCAGGCTGGGCTGAAGGACTACTGGAGGTTGGCTCTGGGGCATGTCTGGCCTGTCTCGCCCAGTCCTCTCCCCCTTCCTTGCCAGCCACCTGATAATTAATTTCCTTTCGATGTGAACAAATCTGTGCACTGGGCTTCTAGTAATTTATAAAAACACATTGAAAAACAGATTATTTTTCATCTTTCCATTTATAAATAATGAAGCCATGGATATTTATGTAAACATTGTGTAAACTTATATGAACATTTTTATACCAAAATAATACAAATTGGAATTGTTGGTTCAAAAGAATACATACACATTTTTAAATCACCCTCTCAAAACAGTCTGAGAATTCAGTCAATTTGTTTTTTTAAAAACAACAATACTTGATAATTTCTAATTAAGTTTTAAGCAACATATGTTTGAACTTATGACAGCAAATCAAAAGCTGTTGTTCTCATTATATTCATTACATTTCCAAAACTGGAGGCTACACTCCAATTTAAGTTTGGATTATAATTGTAAGTGTCAATTCCATTGTCCATTGCCAATCTTCCTATTTGAAGTATCTTAAAAGTTCAGATTTTAGACTTGTGAAGATCACTGCATAAATTATATTAATTTCTAACCCCTATGCTGTGTGGCTAAAACTAATATAATATTGAATGTCAACTGTAATTAAAATATATAAATTAATAAAAACAAATACACTGATGAGTTAAAATTTAGATTTTAAACCCGAGTGCTCATATTCTAAGGAGAATTGCTTGCTCCAATACAGTCAGCAAAATGATTGAGCCACGCATGGATTGATGGGTAATGGCTCATCTTGCCCTTCTCAAAGCTTTGAAGCCTTCTGTCTCTCTTTGGGTTCTCCTCGACTACAGCCTTGGGGTTCCCCTGTCCCCCCATTCTTATTGCAACCTGAAGGGCATTTTGTAACTCTGGCTTGAAAGGAGCCATTGGATAGCAGCAAAGGAGGCAATGAAACTTCCCGTGTAAAGCTAATAAACGCCCCTTCTGTCTGCAAAGCTGGGGAATCGCCCCCCGTTTATTCATTCCATGAGCGCCATCTCTATAATCTACTAGAAGGAGAAACGAGGTCTGGATATTCTTTTACCAGATATGCACCATCGACTTTGTTTTTAGCACGAAAGAACTCTCGACCAGTATTTGTTCCTTTGAAACTTTTAAGTTAAAACATGTAAGTTAAATCTTTAATTTTTAAAATTAATATATAATATTTTAAATTTAAACAAGTTATTTATTTCCATGTCTAAAAATAATCTTTTGGCGAGGCTGTGGACTTTAGGCTAATTTTTGACCCTCATATTATTTTTTTATGGAAGAGGATAATATGTCTCTGCTGATATGGGTAACCCAGAGACAGTAAGTACAGGAAGCTGATGTGCAATGAGAACAAAAGGGTAGCTTTGGACAACAGGGATCTGCCTCGAGAAGAAATGTTTGTTTTTCCCAGAAAAGGCTTGGTGCTTACAGCCAAGAGAGAGAGCACAGTGAAAAGGAACGTGGCTAGTCAGATAGCTCTGCTGGTGTTGAGTTGGGGGACTGGGGGGTGGAAGAATTGAGCAAAAAGAAAAAAAAGAGAGAGCCGAAACCAGTTTGGCTCAGTGAGTAGAGTGTTGGCCTGCGGACTGAAAGGTCCCAGGTTCAATTCCGGTCAAGGGCATGTACCTTGGTTGCGGGCACATCCCCAGTGGGGAGTGTGTAGGAGGCGGCTGATCGATGTTTCTCTGTCATCCATGTTTCTAACTCTCTATCCCTCTCCCTTCCTCTATGTGAAAAATCAATACAATATATTTTAAAAAAAAGAAAAGAGAGAGAGAGAGAACTCATGGACAACAGTGTGGTGACTGAAGGGGGGAAGGGTGTGGGTAGAGTTTGACGAAGGCATCGGGGGGATAAATGGCGATGGAAAAAAATTAAATTAAATTAAAAATAAATTGAATAACTCAATAAAATAAAGCGTTTTCAAAGAAGACAAGGAACCTGTCTAAACAATTGGGGTAATTTTCGCTGTCACTCGTGACCCTCTCCGACCTCCCCTCTTCTCCTCCCTCCTCTGAGAGCTGCAAACTCGGGGACTTGACTCACTGTTTTACTTCTCCGCGAGTTATGTCGGCGTTAGGGAGAGAGGACCTTAATTAAAGTTTGCATGTGGTGAGTGAGAAAGAGAAGGGCATTTAAACTCACCGAGTCAGGCCCTGTTACAAAAAAAAAAAAAAGAAAGAGTGTCAGAGTGACACCAGGAAAAGAAGGGAGGTACCAGCAGCCATTCGCTTGGAGGGCCGTTAATTCAGGCCAGGGCAGCAGTAACGCGGAGGGCCGTTGGGGGTAGGGGTAGGGGTGAAGTGGGGGGGGGGTGAGTTAAGGACAGGCCCTCTGCCTCCCCTCTCGATGTGCTGCCCGCCTTTATTAGCTCAGGCCCGGCGGCCGCTCCCATGATTTTAGTATCTATTCGGTGAGTGATTATGTTGTAGGCATGGGCAGGGGGTCAGGCGGGTCAGGTCTGCTGCTCCAGACCATCTCTGCGTGAGCCCTTTGCCTTCAGATCTTGCTGAAACTTGCCACCTGTGAAAGCAGACAACCTAATGGGAAAAAGAGCAGCACTTAAAACGCTGTTTTTGCTCCGCCGCTCTCTAGTGTAAAGCCCGTTGTAAAAATATCTCAAACTGGATTTTGTGTTTTGCTTGCGTTAACTCTTTGTTGGACCGCCGCCGCCGTCACCGAGTTCCCACAAACTTGACTTTGCGGGAAGCGGAGACGTTTTGGAGAGACTGAATGTTACGGCTGCAAACACGGGGAAGCAGTGAGCGAAACCCGAAGGCAGGAACGCCCAGAAGACTGAAACCAGTGGTTCTCAACCTTCCTGAGGCTGCGACCCTTGCATACAGTTCCTCATGTGGTGGTGACCCCCAACCATGACATTTTGCTACTGTTATGCATCGTGATGTAAATATCTGCATTTTCCGATGGTCTTAGGCGACCCCTGTGAAAGGGTCGTTTGACCCCCAAAGGGGTCTCGACCCACAGGTTGAGAACCGCTGGCTTAAACGCATTGGTTTTATCACACACGATGACCACAGCTTTGGAAAGGGAGCACCTGCTGGACTGTAGGGAGTGGATGATAAGGGCCAAGAGTGGAAACTGTGGGACTGGTTACAAGTCCATGCACGTGGGACAGGTAGATGATAACAGTGACATGAGTTAGAGTAATAGTACTACACATGGTGACAAATGCTTTGTGTGACATACCTGTCAAACGTGGAGGTGAAAAGGCTGATGACGTTTTATTTTATTTTTTTTAAATCTTTATTGTTGGGCATATTACAAATCTCTCCCCCATTTCTACTCTGTCCCCCACCCCCCGGCTCCGGCACCACTTCCCACCTTCACCACCCTAATTGTCGGTGTTCGTGGGCAGTGCATGTATGCATGAAAGGTGGAAGACTGCGGGTGTTTTAGACATGGGATGTCAGAAAGAGCAGTTAAGAGTGATGCCTGAGCAAGCAGGTGAATGGGTGCCATTACAGAGAAGGAACATCATGGAGGAAAGAACATGGAGGGCTGCTAGCTTGGAAGCTGCAGAGACTGATGGGAAAATCCAAGACTGTGTTTCAGGCATGATTTACAGGAATCTGTTTGAAAAGTAGAGGCCTGGTGTTTAAGGCCAAGTTAATGCAGAGTGGATAAAGGGTTAAGGATGACCTCATGTGGGCCAGAGGTGAAATGACTTCTTTCCTATCAAAGAAACCATATCCAGGCTGTGACTCTGGTAGAACAATGTCATGATAAGGCAAATACTTCTCTTTGGTCAGTGCAGCCAGTACTGAGCGCTGGACTGAAAGGCTGTTGGGCTGGATAGACACGGCTCTGGTGAAGCTTAGATGCTGCATTAGCTGATACACTAACACAGGTCTCGTTAAATGAATCGCTCAGTGGGATTAGGAAAGCATTCAAGCAGGTATATGAATCTCCAAAAATCAGTAAATAAATTTTTTCACAAAGAATGCACCACAAATGCCAAATAAAAGGTCAACAAACAAACAAAAAACACAACTTCCATAAAGATTTTTTGTTAGCTTTTTTTTCATGTTTAACTTTCCCATCTGCAGTTTACCATTGATAGATACTCCTTTGATGGGGGTATTATCAAATAAACTATTAAGGTCCAAGTTCCCTACTGTTCCTGAGAATTTAAAGTGACAAGACCGGGCTGCCATACAGGGCATGCTTATTTAAACTAGTTTCTATATTAAAAAAACGCTCCATACTTAGCTCAGTCAAATTAGTATTATAATCTCCATATTCAAAAAAAGCATGGAGCCGAGACCGGTTTTGCTTGGTGGATGGAGCATCGGCCTGCGGATTGAGCGGTCCCAGGTTCGATTCCGGTCGAGGGCATGTGCCTTGGTTGTGGGCACATCCCCAGTAGGGGGCATGCAGGAGGCAGCTGATCGATGTCTCTCTCTCATTGATGTTTCTGGCTCTCTGTCCTTCTCCCTTCCTCTCCGTGAAAAATCAATAAAATATATTAAAAAAAAAAAAGCCTGGAGGCTTTGAGAAAGTCAGAGTGGCAGCCAGCATTCAGACTTCAGTTTGACTATGAAACCTGTGCAGTTCCAACCCCAGAGAGGCCTCCTGTCTTTCCCACTGGAGAGCCCCCCAACCTCAGAGAGATGACCCCCGGGGCCAGGAACCTCAGGAAACCCAGGCGATTACCTTTGAGGACCGCAGTCCACCCTGAGCGCTCTCCTCATGAAACCACACTCCCAGCACTGAACCAACACATCAGCCCGGCCAGCTGGGCACGCTGGGGAACACACAGGATCATCATGTTCAGCTCATGGAGAAAGGAGCGCTCTTTGTTATCAGCTTTGCCAAAGGTGTGGCTACACGTTCCCCGTCTCCCCATTCCCTCACTGGGAGGACAAAGAAATGTCCTTCCCGCTCTCCCAAGCACAGGACTCTGCAGGCTGTGGGACAGTGTCCCCTCAAAGCCATCCATCCACATAGTCATTCCCGTATGTTCTGTATGTTCTGCCATGTTCATCTCGTCTCAGCCTGGTTAGTATTTCCTCCTCAGCTTGCCCTGGACCTGCGGGCTGATCTGTGTGTCCATCAGTGCGGTACAGTGGACCTGTTTAACCCCGTGACGTAGACATTTGTACCTGCTTTCATCTTCAGTATCAGACACAGCCGTCCCGGAACTGGCCGGAACGTGTAGTTCAATCAAATACAATAACATCTTCTATAGAGAATGTTTAGAAAATGGTGTTGCCTATTAGAAGGAAAGGAACCGGTAAAGGCTTTTATATATAGTTTTAATAACATTCAACTTTCCTCAAGTCACCCCACCCCCACCTTGATTTCACCGTGGCTTTGGAAAAGAATTTCAATCTGATACCAAATCACAGTATTAAATTTCCAAAGTCCTCAAATTCACCTTTAAATTCCTTTCATCCTTCTCCACTGGATTATGACTTCCATCCAATAGCCACCCCACCCCCACCCCCACAGCTCTGTGGTCCCGAAATCAAGAAAATTCCTCTTTATATTGGACTGATCTCTTGACCAGTAAAATAGAATTTTCCTGGGTGTTCTTTTCTAATCATACTGTTATGATTAGTTTGAAATGGAAAGGACCACCTTTCATATGGACTACAAGAGAAACATTCCCCCTTTTTTTAAAAAAAAATGAAAACAAACAAAATGTAAGGGAATAAGGGGGACCCCTGTCCCGGGCCTGTGTTTGTGGGACACAAAGACAAACACTGAAAACCGGGGCTGAGGGCTTCAGTATTGCCAACGATTTGACTGGAATAATCTTTCATGTGGTTTTGGCTTTGTACCGACACGGTTCTGGTGATATTTTCTGAGCACACGAAGCAGTTACTCAGAGCTGAGTGAGTGTCCTGTCAGCAGTCTACACCAAACCTTTATTCAACACTGTTTATTGAACGCCTGCTATGCATCAGGAGGATATTGTGCTGAGTCCTGGGGGAATATCTTGATGAAGACAGACCCAGTCAATATTATCATGGGCGCTAATTAACCTACTCGTATGCTCTGTAGAGAGAAAAGTCTTTTTCATAAATAACTGGTTTTAAAAACACTTCGTTTGTAACAAGGAGGTGGCTAGTATCTCGGTGGGCTCTGATGGTAAGATAGTAAACTGCTGAATAAAAGTGTATTTTCTTTTTTAAAAAAATATATATATTTTATTGATTTTTTTACAGAAAGGAAGGGAGAAAGAGAGAGAGTTAGAAACATCAATCAGCTGCCTCCTGCACATCTCTTACTGGGGATGTGCCCCAAACTGAGTTACATGCTCTGGACCGGAATCGAACCTGGGACCTTTCAGTCTGCAGGCCGATGCTCTATCCACTGAGCCAAACAGGTTAGGGATAAAAGTGAGTTTTAATACTCAGCTCACATCCAACGTGCTACCTGAAATAGGGGCAACTCCCACTGATGTGAGTAAAACGGAAAGCAACCGAGATGTAGCTCAGAACCTGTCAAATAACAACAATAAAATCCAAAACCACATTTTCTGCGTTTGCAGTTGCGTTTCCATATGGACAGTTTTAAGGGGCTATGAATGCATTTCAAATGAAATTCTGTGGTCCCCCTGTGAAGAGGTGACTCTGGAGGTGCGGGCCGTTCCCCCGTTTTCTCCTCCTGCCCTGTTCGGGCAGCACCTCCAAACACATCCACCCCAGGACCTGTCTGTCCCCGGCCTGATTAAGACCGAGCGCCCACGCACAAATCTTGCCGAAAGTAGGAAGTCACTTAAAAGTCTCGTTTTCAAAGGCTCGCTGGAGCAAGCAAAATAAACAGAGAGGTTTATTGAATTAGTGAGGTTGAAATTAAGCAAATTAGTCCCCAGCTCTTAATAGCAGATACCCAAGATGTCAAAGCAAAGGTCAGTGTCAGTAATATTAAAGCAAGGCTGGCTGTGCTCGCCACACATGAACAACACGTGACACGGATTAATCAGCTCCTCAGCTCCTGGATCCCAAAGTCTCCATGAAAGACGATGTATTTTTCTTCTCTCTCTCTCTCTCTCTCTCTCTCTCTCTCTCTCTCTCTCTCTCTCTCTCTCTCTCTCTCTCTCTTTTGTTGCTGTTAATCCTCACCAGAGGATATTTTCCCATTGATTTTGAGAGAGAGGGAAAGACAGAGAGAAACATCGATGTGAGAGGAGCCCATCAACTGGTTGCCTCCTGCAGGAGCCCTGACCAGAGCCCAGGCCAGAGAGGAGCCTGCAGTCAAAGTATGTGCCCTTGACCAGAACTGAACCCAGGACCCTTAGGTCCGCAGACCAATGCTCTACCCACTAAGCCAAACTGGCGAGGGCCAATGTATTTTTTAAAAATCTTTCTCTCGCCGGAACCGGTTTGGCTCAGTGGCTAGAGCGTCGGCCTGCGGACTGAAAGGTCTCAGGTTCGATTCCGGTCAAGGGCATGTACCTTGGTTGTGCGCACATTCCCAGTGGGGTGTGCAGGAGGCGGCTGATCGATGTCTCTCTCTCATTGATGTTTCTGACTTTCTGTCCCTCTCCCTTCCTCTCTGTAAAAGATCAATAAAATATATTTAAAAAAAATAAAAATCTCTCTCTCTCTCTGAGTATTCTAGATTGGGCTCTGGAAAAAGTTTTGCTGTTAAATAATATTAAAAGGAATATGGGTGATGATGATGATGATGATGATGATTTCTCTGCTGGCCCAGTGTCACGTGGAGAGACACACTGTTTGCTCTGCTAACTTCGCCAGCCCCCGGCGTTCCCTCCCCCCCACATTTTTGCCTTAAGCTCGCAGGCATTCTCCGAGGAGCAGAGGCTTCCACCCGCCCAGGGTGTAATTCCATCCATAAAGAGGGCCCGCTCCCCCTCCCCGCAGAAGCCTTGGTTCGCCCCGGTTGGGAGGCACTGATGACGCCTCAGATTGTACCCTCTCCCTTGATTGAAAGCAGAAGGACCTCCCCTCCTGCCCAGCCGCCTGACTCAAGAACAGTGTCGATCCGTTTCCTGTTCCCCTCCGCTAATTCGTAACAGGACAGACACACGAGATCAGAACGATGGACCCTGCATTTCGGCACCTCCTCGGAGCGGTGTTGATGGGAGTAAGTGCTTGCAGACTGCAGGTTCCCGTTCAGGGCTACCAGAGGATGGCTTCTCACTGCTTCCTGAACCGGTTTCAGCCAGAAAAGGGCCACCTCACCCCGGCACCCTTCAATGCGGTCCTTGTTTTCGTTTCTCCCCTGGAAGTAAGGGCCACCCAACCGTTATCTCTCCCAATTTCGGATAAAATATGGAGCACCTCATCTGGGTTTCAAATGAGATGCAATTGTCCCTTTGTTCTGCTGAAATCCAGCGGAATCCTGCCCAAATGGAAGGGGTGGGGGGTAGGGGGGAGGGTCTCAGGTTACCCTGAGGAATGTGTTTTCAGGAGTGTTAGTTCTGAAATTAAAAAATGTAATAATCATTACACGGAGAGCCAATAATTATAAACATTTCCTCTTGGAGTCGCAGAGAGAAAAAAAAATACAAGAAACATAACCTCAGGAAAGAAAAAAGCATCATTGGATTTCTGTTTGGTATATGAAGGCACCTGGTCGGGGCCTATAGCCACACTTCCTTTGAATGTAGCTGCATTTTAACATCATTTTAACCCTGATTGAAGCTGCCACACTGTTTTGCTAAAAGTAGTGCTGGGAGTTTGTTGACTTTTTTTTTTTTTCTTAAAGTGGAACACTCTTTAACAGGAACATGGCTGAAATTATTTGCCAACGTTATATATGGTCAAGTACATTTTAAATGACCATTGGTTCTAGTTCTTAGAAAAGTCCAGAGGGGTGGGAAGAGATTAACCAAATAACTTACATGTATATATGAATAACCCATGAACACAGACAATGGTGCAGCGAAGGCCTGGGGAGGGGGCAGGAGCAGGGTAAAGGGGACCAATGGGGGATGAAGAGGAACATCTGTAATACTTTCACCAATAACAATACATTTTTAAAACTTTAAGGCAGAAACTAGGGGGGGAAAAGATTCAATAGAAAAGTGAATTCCCTGTGTGCAGTGACAGACTGGCACCCTGTATGCACGATCATGTGTATCAGAGAATCTGCACTTAAAAACACCACATGGCCGAAACCGGTTTGGCTCAGTGGACAGAGCGTCGGCCTGTAGATTGAAGGGTCCCAGGTTCGATTCCGGTCAGGGACATGTACCTTGGTTGTGGGCACATCTCCAGTGGGGGGTGTGAAAATTAGAAGACAGGAGAACTCGACCCCTAATTAATTCCTTATAAAGATCAGCATGTAGTAAATTCATGGAAGGAGAACCCGGGTCAGATGCAGGAGATTAAACATGGCTCAGCAGGACAGAGACAGGGAGGTGGGACAGATAGAACCTGCAGAGCAGCGGCATAAAACGTCAGTTCCGGAAAAGCCATGTGCGTGGTAGCTCACGCCAGGGTCTCCGGGGACCCTTCAGGTGCGCACATGCCAAGAGTGCCCTCTGTTGTCTGCCAGGGATACTAGGGCCCTGGCCAGCTGGAGTTTTTACTTTTTTTTTTGCCCACAGGGTCTTTTCCCACACCTGCCGAAAGGGTCTGCCATATGGTGTGTACCTCAGAATGAGGGTTTAGTGAATCCATCGCCAAATATTAGAGTTTGAAGGATCCTTGACAATTCTCGTGTAATTCTCCTATCACTTAAAAGCGTGTTGCCTTGGTGATGGACCCAGGACTTCAAGTGTATATAGTGCCACCTCTTACACAGCCTCCTAACCCTGACTGTTTCCTCCTTTGTCCTTTTCAAAAATTGATAATATGCCTGGCAGGTGTGGCTCAGTTGGTTTTGCATTGTTTTGGGCATCAAAAGGTTGCTGGTTCGATTCCCGGTCAGGGCACATGCTGGGTTGCAGGCTCAATTTCTTGTGTGTGTGCGTGCGTGCGTGCGTGCGTGTGTGTGTGTGTGTGTATGGGGGGAGGGGGTGATGATAGAGGCATGCAAAAGGCAGTCTATCAATGTTTTACTCTCACACTGATGTTTCTCTTTTTCTCCCTCTCCCTTTCTTCCTCTCTAAAAATCAATAAAAATTATTTTTAAAAATGGATGATAACCTTGTGAAACAGAGTAATAGGCTCCTGAAATTCTTGACTGGGAGGAACCTCAGAGCTAATAGCTCAAACACCCATACTTTATTAAGAGGAAACTGTGGGCTCCAGATTACTTCCTGACAAATAGCAGAATTGAGCAAATTCATGGAAGGAGAACCCAGGGCCAAGTGGAGGCTTGGCCACTTAGCAAGGCCACTTAAGGAGGAGGATGGCCGAAAACCGGTTTGGCTCAGTGAATAGAGCGTCAGCCTGTGGACTGAAAGGTCCCAGGTTCGATTCTGGTCGGGGGCATGTACTTGGTTGCGGGCACATCCCCAGTGGGGGACGTGCAGGAGGCGGCTGATCAATGTCTCTCTCTCATCGATGTTTCTGACTTTCTATCCCTCTCCCTTCCTCACTGTAAGAAATCAATAATTTTTTTTTTTAAAGGAAGAGGGTGGACCCAGGACTCCAAGCTCAATCGCTTAAACGAGGAAATGGTTGCAAAGTGCAAAGCACGCACAGTAGGGATTCAAGTATTTGTCTCCCCCATCTTTGTGTTCTCTGGAAGGCTGAGCCGGGACCTGAATTAACTGACAGAGATCATTGTGTATCCTGGGTCACAAAGATGACCCAAATCTTATTTTCTCCCTGTGTTATTCTCCTCACAGACGTCTCTAGACACGTCTGTGACGGACAGGGTTTAGAGGCACATGTCTGTAAGGGACAGGGTGTAGAGGCACACGTCTGTAAGGAACAGGGTTTAGATGCACACGTCTGTAAGGGACAGGGTTTAGATGCACACATCTGTAACGGCCAGGGTTTAGAGGCACATGTCTGTAAGGGACAGGGTTTAGATGCACACGTCTGTAAGGGACAGGGTTTAGAGGCACACGTCTGTAAGGGACAGGGTTTAGATGCACACGTCTGTAACGGGCAGGGTTTAGATGCACACGTCTGTAACGGCCAGGGTTTAGAGGCACACGTCTGTAACGGCCAGGATTTAGATGTACACATCTGTAAGGGACAGGGTTTAGAGGCACATGTCTGCAACGGGCAGGGTTTAGATGCACACATCTGTAACAGGCAGGGTTTAGATGCACACGTCTGTAACGGCCAGGGTTTAAATGCACACATCTGTAACAGGCAGGGTTTAGATGCACACGTCTGTAACGGCCAGGGTTTAAATGCACACATCTGTAACAGGCAGGGTTTAGATGCACACGTCTGTAACGGCCAGGGTTTA